>ML241933.1:0-34192 GCA_005239495.1 Nicotiana undulata
TAATACTATAACGTATATATATCTTATTATTATAGTATATGTTAGTGTGTGTATGGATATAACTTTCATTCATCACTAGGTTATAAGTTGATGAATCAATTGTACAACGAAGCGTATTACACACACACACACACACACATATATATATATATATATATATATATATATAGACACACACAGACACTTCATTGTAGTATTTGTTTCCAACACTTGAATCTTGATTATGGAAATATTCATATTTAAAGTGTGGATTAAATACCTTGTTGTGCTTATGTATTGAATGATTTTCATGTATTTATGAAGTGAGTTATTGCTTCTTTAATTATTCTTGTTCTTTAATGTTTCCAAAGGGATTAGCTAACCCTAGGACTCGCCCATTAACTCCGAATTANGAGGCTTTAACCCTCATTTTATAGATTCTACCTAGGGATAGGATTGAACTAATTGTAGCCAAATCAAGAAGTGCTTAATCTCTTAATTGGGTTAGGAATAATTCAATTAGGAAGTCTTATTAGTCTTTGGGAAAAGCTAATTAAGAATTATTATCCGTGGATAATTAACATAAACTAGCTCATATTTGTAAAATCGTGAAATACATTGGATCGTTACTTGAGTGTAATTCCCGAAGCATCCATACCCTTTGCCATTGATCATTTTACTTGCTTTCTAGGTTAGTTTATATTTTCGCATTTAGTTATAAACAATTTTCAAAACCAAAATCTATTTGTTTGGCATTGCGCGATAAGTGATAATTATCTTGCATTCCTAATCGCCTCCATATTGTTCTCTGTGGGATTCGATCCCAACCTTGTTGGGTTACTATATTTGACATCGATCGCTTACACTATTTTAAGGTGTAATTTGAGCGTATCAAATTTTCCACCAGTACGGAGCTCCTTTGCTTTTACAAGAATCAACTATATATCCTATCTAATATGCTTTGACAATCAATTGTGTTGCAGAACTTTGATCTGCAACAACCTTCAGAAAGTTTGGAAGCTCTCAAAATCTTTTTGACTTTGTTGAAGTTAGTTCTTGACAGGAGTGAGTGAATTTGCATAGCGTATTTGGAATACTTCAAATTCTCTAAAATGAAACCGACATAACCTAGTCCATGGATCCTTGAAAACTATTCAATAGATTGAATCATTGAAATGTCTTCTGAGTGATGGTCTAGAACACTATTCGTATATGTTAAGTGTGCCCGACAAACCAAGAACTAGTTTTGGGTTCATTTCTGCCAGCAATATGTCTTCCTTCTCCTCCCCGCCTTCATATAACAGTAAACAAAAAGCCCAACATCAATAAACACATAGTCGATATGTTGACGAAGAAATTCAATATCTTGTATAGGCAAAAGGATGATATTGGCTCTCAAGAGGTTGAGCATATTCAAGATCTTCAAAGCAACTCTGTGTAGGATACTCTCCACAAAGTTGACTTCACTGTCACCAAAATGCTCATTTTGGATATTGGTATAACATCGTGATTGTATTTCCGACTCTAAAGCTTGCAGAATATCGGCATACATCTTACGAATGCATGGCTAAATGGGCTTAACGCTCATTGGCAAGAAATCAGAAAGCAAAACATTTATTTCCCGTGGAATCAAGTCTTGATTTCTTGCGCAATGTCATGGTAAATACAACTAGGAAAGTATTGATGTGTGGCCGGCCACAGCTAAAATATGACCGGCGAAATTAATATAATGACTCATCCTAAGGCTCTATAAACCTTTTTGAAGCGAACCAGACGAAAGTTTGCACTATGCTTAACTCTAATAAAACATCGCCTATTGTTTTTGAGACATAAAGAAATGAACATGTGATAAGTTATATGTAATTTGTTATGTTTTGATGATCTAACAAACTTAATGTCAAGAACCAGATAAGGAACCTGATATACATCTTCAAGTATGTGAAAATAACGAGACTTAAGCTGGAGAAGTAAATCAACCCTTCAGAAGTCAAAGAATCAACAAGGGAACAGATGGACATCAGTTCCCCTAGTGATCGTGCCAGTCAACTCTCCAACAACTGCAAAGTTGTTGCCTGCAAACGCAATAGTACAAGAACAATGCATCACTCAACTTCATTGGGAATGATCATGTACCCAACATGCTTGCATCATTCAAGTAATGTTACCAATGTTATATTAACATTAAACCAAAGCCAAAACATCACTAGAACTTTTGAAGAATCTATTCAAGCACTCTCTCAGTGACCAATCTATCTGGCAAGCGATTCTCGAGAGCATCAAGAACAAAGAACAACATAGCAACGGACTAGTTCCCTGTATTGAGCTACTACATGTCCTTAGTTGTGTTGTAACTTTGTTAAAGTTCTCTACTTGTATTTCATACTTAGCTTAGTGAGAAGCATTGTGTAGGAAACCTTTTTAAATTATAAACCCTTGTGTTTGTGTCTTGGCTAGAGTTAGTCGAGTGGTAAATCCTTTGTAATAGAGTTATTACAAAGTGGCTTGTAATAGGGTTGTTACAAGTTAGTAAGGGATTAAGAGGTTAATTCCTAGGTTACAATAGGTTGTAATCTAAAGTTTGCTCAGTAGTAAAGTTGAAATCCTATAAGGGTAGGTCGTGATTTTTATTCCCGTGAGCTGGAAGTTTTCCACATAAAACTTCTCGGTGTCATGTACTTACTGTTGTGTGTGTTTGTTCTGTGGGAACTAATAGAGAACTTGTTTCTCTATATAGTTTGGTAGACCCTTAATTTTTATCAATTGGTATCAGAGTGGGTTCTTTCTATCAGGCTAACACCTAGAAAGAAGCCTCATGGCTGCTCCACCAAACTTTGAGGAAGGTCAATCTACCTACAGGCCACCAAGCTTCAATGACCAATATTAAGGATGGTGGAAGACTAGGATGCACGACTTCGTCATGGCTGAAGATTCAAAACTCTGGGACGTCATCTGTGATGGACTTTCCGTCCTTACAAAAACCAGTGATGAACCAGCTGTAACAGTCCCTAAAACAAGAAAGGAATTCATTGATGCTGATCGCAAGGCCATAGAAAAGAATTTTCGTGCAAAGAAAATTCTTGTTTGTGGCATTGGTCCTGATGACACTATTAGAAATTACAGATATGGCAACCCATCGAAAACCGTTGCAATAAATACGCTAACCGTCCCTATAGGGCTATTGGGACAAATTTGGATGCGTTCTGGGATTCAGCGTTACAATTGGTCTATTAGAACGGTTATTTGTAATGGTTTGAAAATCGTCTCCATAGAGAGGGATATTGTAACGGTTTGGTATGTTAGCCGATAATGGTCGTCCTTCACCGGAAATTATCGTCCTTCACTGGAGCTGGTCGACAGAGTTCGTCAGTGTGTTCTAAGTTGATGAACAAAGAGAGGGGTGTTTGAGATTTTGGGGGAGTCACTATCTGAGATTGAAGTCGATGTGTTCTAGGTTAGTTTTGTATTTTAGAGTTATTACAATATTAGTGGGGTCCACTACTTTTGTTTTTTAATAAATACCTAGGAGGAAAAGTAAGGAGGGAAAATTAAACTGTCCTGATAGCTTTTTATTTCACAAAACCGTTCCCACAAACAACCCTATTGTATCGCATATCAAAATCGTCTCCATATCTATAATTATGGTGACAGTTACTACATTATTGGAACGACTATTGTTCAGAAGTGTGAAAGAAGACTTTTGACTCTATTGGGACGGTTGAAACCATTCCAAAATATGATTTACTGTAACAGTTACAGAACCGTTTCCCAAAACCCGTTCCAAGAAATTCGTTTTTTGTATTGTGAATACAACAGGATTTCAGCATGTCAATCCGCTAAGCAGATCTGGGAAGCTCTCCAAACAGCTCATGAAGGAACAACACAAGTTAAGCAATCAAAGATTGACATGCTTACAACTGAATATGAGCTTTTAAGGATGAAAGATGATGAATCCATCCAGGACATGCATACACGGTTCACCTCTATCATCAATGAGCTTCACTCTTTGGGAAAAATCATTCCAAAAACAAACTTGTCTGGAAAATACTCAGTGTTTTGCCCAGTTCCAGGGAAAACAAAGTGAATGCTATCACAGATGCAAAAGAATTGCAGAAGCTAACCATCGATGAACTTGTTGGTAATCTGAAAACCTATGAAATGAAGAAGAAGAAGAATAAGGACAATGGGAGAAGAGAGCCCACAAGGGAGAAGAACCTGGTCCTCAAGACAAACAACAATGACGCAGATCCAATTGACAAAGGCCACATGTCACATGCATTAAATGAAAGTGACATGCGACACATTGGTTCTGAAGAAGACACAATGATACATGGGAAACGGCGGCAAAACAATTCCCAAAAATACGTACCACTTCCTAAATATTCAATTGCAGAATATTCGACAAGTAGGGGACTATCTATATTAGTAGAAAATAAATATTACACGTGGAATTATATGTGGCTGACAGGGTATGATACGTGGATCACTAAGAAGATGACAACTGGAATGTTACAATTAAAAGATGCACGAGTTATAAGAGGTACGAGCAAATCACTCACGAGATGAAAGTACCCAGTTGCTCGAGCCTAAATTGTTCAATGATGACACACGGACGGAATGAATCAAGACAGTAAAAAGGGAAGATTCAAGAACCTCCAATTAATGAGGAAAAAGAATCGGAATCGTTACATAATCTTCATAAACAGTTACGATTGTCAATTATAACGGTTCATTAATGTCATTAATGCTCATAATGATTCGGCCATAAAATGAAGGAAACATTATGTTTGTAAGCTCCTATATAAGGGAAGAGAATTTCACTTGTAAGGACACACTCTGGTTCTTATTGGAATACAACTACATTTTTTTGCTTTCAATCGATTATTTTTGTATTTCTTGTCACGTTTATTTCCTTACATATAATTGATAAAGTACGAAATTTCTTGGTTATCAGTAACTTGAGTTCTTCTAAAAATAAATTTTGACCGAGAATCTTATTTTTTAGTAAAACGAGAAGAAACACAAAAAAAAAATAGAAATAGAATATCAATAAATTTCTTTCAATAGGCAATCCAACTGGCAAATCTACTTCTTTTATCTCTAAATAAGAAAAATCAAGCACATAGTTTGTGGTCATGTTATGGCAATCTAACAGGAAAATTGTTTGTGTGTGCTTCTTTTTTTTTAACAAGAATCTTTTGTAAGTTCAAACCCGAGAATTAAGGTGTAACTTTCACAATTACTCAGGAGAGATTTGCGGTAATAGTAAAATCTCATAGGTCGAACTTGTGTTTATGTTTTTACATAGAGGCGAATTCAAGTTTTTAAGAGGGTGAGTGCATTATTATGAAAAGATGGATCTAGAATTTATATTTGACTGGTTAAACTTTAATCTCTTACCATGACCTGCTATACTTTTAAAATTATAGGTTCAAAATTTTATTCTTTTTGAATGTTTAGTAATTTTCACGTATATATCTATATTCCGTGCCGAAAACAATACCATTTGGAGTGGGATCTGAACTGTCAATTTCAATTGTAGCGGTGCACCCAATAATAATTGCACCATAATAGGCTTTGAGCATGGCTTCACGCACTTATATTTAAATGATTTTTAGGAAATATAACATTGTGATACATGATTTAGGAAGAGGAGTATGGGTTCAGGTGAACAATATCCCTCTCCTTGGATACAAACAGAGAGGTGGATACATGATTTAGATTATGTGGGTTCAACTTTAAGATTTTTGTCATTGAATCCGTTGTATTTTTAAGATTATGGGTTCAAACCTACCATTTGTTATAATTTTTATTAATTAATACATATAAAATTATATTCTACAACAAAAATAATAGATTCAGATGAACCCGGTAACCATACTCTACATCCACCCCTATCTTTAAACATGTTAACGCAGATCGATAAAAACCTACTCTCAAGAAACTAATTATAGTTGATTTTCAATATATAGAGCTTAACTTCATTTATACCAATCATTCAATAAATGACTCTGTCACACAAAATTGTCGAGCTACACAGCCAATTGATTAGTGGCGGAGATAAAAGTTACATAACATATCATATAATTTTATTTTAAAATCAGCATACAGAAAAGGACAATAGCCAATGAACCTTATGGTTTATCAGTGGGGGCATAGCCACCTTAACTCAAGCGGTGTTAGTGACACCGTTTCATCAAAAAAATATTATAAATATGTATGTATATAATAAAAGAAAATAAAAATATTAGATATAAATATAAAAATAACACCTTGTAGTTATAATAATTTATTTATGTGCTCACTTCTTCAAATGCTGATACCGTTTATAACAAAATTTTGTATATGCCACAGTAATTATTGATGTATATGAATCTCAAGATCTTTGGTTCAAATCCTCAAAGGATAGTTAAAATGATTAAGACGATGAAATAACAATTTCGAAATCACAAATTCAAGTTTCAATCACAACATTCTATATGAGTTCCATTTGCTTTATCTTTTTTTTTTTTCTTTTTCTCGTAGTCATTATCTTTGTTGCATACAAATGAACTCGAACACTATTGTCGTAAGTATTACAAGAAAAAAAGTAGTTAAGTGATTGCACGCTACTATTTATAATTACTTTATGAGTTATGGATACTTGAGCGCTCGTTACTTTTAGAACCAAATACTATTACTTGTATAAAAAACTAGTAAATTTATATAAATACATCAACTTAGCATCCAACTTCCATAATAACTTTCAGATTAAAAATAATTGATCACTCACGATTTAAAAATCTTGAATCCGTCATTATATATTCTGTATTATAAAGTGTTGATAGAGAACCGGATACTATTATCAGGGGAATCATTAATATTAAGTTTGTGTCCTTTTATTGGGTACGACGAAGTAATTGTTCGAATGTCACACAATTTCGGACTTTAACCAAATCCAAGAGCTGATTAAAAGAAATTAATCATGCTTTAGGCATTATCCATATCTTTTCATATTAAACGTTCTTATCCATAATCCTAGATATTTTTGCTCCTTAACCTTATCTACTTTACTCAAAGGAAAATTAAAGTTAAAATAAAGAAAAGTACTGGACATAAGACACTATTTATATTACACGAGTGATTAATCATAGCTACACGCATAATACACGATAATTATCCTGCCAAACAGAATTTCGAAATTCAAATTATTTGTATTTCTTCAGAAAAATCCTGAAACTATATACATTAGTTGAGTCATAAAACTCACTCATTCACCCTACATCCGTACGCAGATATAACGATTAAGTTCTATGCACAGGTATTGTGTAATTTTTTATATTGTACGGTTAACCTATATTAATAGAAGTTATTGTTTGTGACAAGTCCGATTTTGTAACTAAAAGATACAGTAAATATAATATTATAAAAGTTTATACCTCATAATGCAAAGGTATAATGCAAAGGTATAGATCCTATTTATTATAAATCAATATAATTTTAAAATATTATTTTCTATAACTATCTTTTATATTATAGCAAAATAAGTATTTATGGTATGTACTATCATTGAGGCATGAAATACTCTATTATGTTTTTTCTATTTCCTAGACAGTTGGACATACCTACTTTTAAAGTGATTGACGATACTGTATTCATGAATACTCGCCGCGAATACATGTGAATACACGCGCATACAACTGGACCATCCTGATTTTAGCCGTTTTTAACGATGAATTCATGAATACAACAACGCGAATACATGTGAATCCATGCGCGTACAGCTGGACTGCCTGATTTTAGGCATTTTTTGCAGTTGTATTCATGAATACATGGCGCGAATACATGTGAATACATGCGCGTACAGCTGGACGACCGTGATTTTAGGCGCTTTTTACTGCTATAGCAGCGCGAATACATGTGAATACATGCGCGTATTTTGTTGCGTATTCATGAATACAACAACGCGAATATAACAAATACACTACCGTAACAACTGAATAGTAACTATAGAAAATAATTATGTATATGATAGCTATAAAAAGTTAATAACCACTAAACAATAGTGATTTCTGAAAATTCCTCTTTATAGACGTTGATTGAGAAATAACAAATGGGCCAAATCAAGGGAAGATGGAATAAATTTGGGGATCTTTACCTAAATAGTTGGATGGACTCACTATTTAATTTTATAGCCAATATACATAAATTATATATGGTACATAATTGTACATATATTACGCACGACATTACATAAATTATATATTTACCGGTTATTGTTAATTTAAGCGATTAACTAACCGGATATTTAAGTTAATTCTTGTACCAAATAAAGCGGTTCAAAGATTAAAGGTTTGCCATTTAAGTGGTCTAAATTGTCCAAGATTGAGATGGGGCGACTAAAGGATTATAGCCCCACAAGCCTTGGGCCACTTAGAATATTAGGCTGTTAGTGCAAATCAGAATGACCAAATGGAGGTAACACAGTTGCTGCATCCCATGCCCATGTCATTTTCGACTCACTAATTTGTTCTTCCACTCTCCTTTTCGCACCCTTAATTAAGAAATCAAAGTTAGACTTTAGATTTATCTAGGAATTCAAAGATCTATGGGTTCAATCATTAATTACTGTTTAAATTATTGTATTTATGAAAAATTATGGGTCCATATGTGTTACTCCTTCTCTCTCTTTATTTTAATTTATATAAGTAGTTTGATTCGCCACAAAATTTAAGAAGAAAAAAAGAAGACTTTTATAACTTGTGATTTTAAAAACTTAAGGGTAAAAGTTTTGTGGGATGTAACATTTTTATAGTTATAAAAGATTCTCATTATGAATAAAATGGGTAAAATAGAACGTTTAAAGTGCAATTGTTTTCAAATATAACAATATGTTATTCTTTTTATAACATATTAATAAGAAAACAGATTCTTCATATTAATCGTTTCAATTTTTTGGGGGGCGAAATGCAAATTAGACAAATCACAAATCTGCTGTGAGTGAAACTTGCTCCCTTCTGCCTTGTTGCTATTCAAATTATATTCAACTATTATTGGGTGGAAATGGCTTTACTTTAAAGCTTTCCCTTTTCTTCCAACAAATTTTCATTGTTAATTCATGTCTAATCATATTGTAGATTAATTAAATTGACCACATTTGACACGAACGTCCAAAGCAAGCTACGGAAAATATTTTATTTTATTTACTAAAAGTTTTTATTTCACCTTTAATAACATAATTTTATATCATAAAAATATCACAATATATTTAAATCATAATTTTAAAGATGTTTTTTTATATTTTATTTCTTAAATTTTGTGTCCACTCACAAATATATCACAAAGTTAAACGAAAGGAATATGCCATTCAGTATTTCAACTAGGGGTGTATAAGGACCGGGTTCGGTTCGTTTTTTATCAAAACCAAACCAAACCAACTATATCAGTTTAGATCGGTTCGGTTTGGTTGGATTTTTCGGATTTTTAGTGAATTTTTGTTACATGAATATTATTTTAATCGTACCCTGTTAAAGCTATAGATAATGTTTTGATAAGTTAATATATGTTTAGTAACAATTGAAAAAGATGAAAATATATGAGCAATTAAAAATATTCTTATGGGGGAGGCTTTTTAGTAACACATGATAGTTATTTTCCTAGTCGTCTAACAATAATTTTTCGTTGATGTATGCTTTCAATGTCACTATCCAAAGTCCTAACCTATCGTGAAGGTGCCTATCGATGGTACTAGGCAAGCCAATTTTAGAAAATACTTCCACTATTTCACAAAAGATAAACCAAAAGCTTTTATATGACAAAGATTCCGTAAAAACAGGAGTTAAACTCAAAATACAGTGCGAAAAAAATAGCCCCAAACATCGGGTGTCACCAAGTCATGTGCATCTAAATAACCAGTCTAAGAAATAGTGTCTACAAGAGTCTGCGTCAAAATACCAGTACATAAAAGAAAAGATAACAAGGAAGGGAGACAAGGACTGCGAACGCCGGCATTTACCTCGTAAATCTCGGATACTCAACCATGCATGAGGTCAATGTCCTCCGTGTCCGCAAACACATGGATCTATACACGAAGTGCAGGGTGTAGCGTGTCTCAATAAGTAACAATAATAAATAAGGAGATGAAGGTAGTGACGAGCTATACAATCACTATTCATTTAAGTAATCTCAGCAATGAAAGTAGACATGTTTCAGTTCCGACAATTTAAGTCAAGTCAGTTACACATTACCAAGTTCAGGTAAAGCGGATACAATATTTTTTTAGAGATTTCAGAACAATGACATAAATCAACTAAGTGCAGCAACAAATGAAACAAGTGCAACCTCACACTGCAACAATCACTCAAGCTCTGTCAATAGCTCAAACACTCGGCTCTCACACTCACTAGGTACCTGCACTCACTGGGGGTGTACGAACTTCGAAGGGGCTCCTACAGCCCAAGCGCTATAATCCGCATAGACAATTCACGTGCTATAGTATCGTATCAAGATCCGCACGGACAACTCACGTGCTACAATATCATATCAGAATTCGCACTGTCAACTCACGTGCTATAGTATAAATACCTCACAAATATGCCATCAACCTCACTCGGTCATCAACATCTCTAGTCTTACAACCCTCAGTAAAAAAAAGGGAAATCAGCCCAAAACAGAATGATATAATGTATCAACAGGGAATAATAGAGACTGAGGTATAATATGCGAGTAACACTACGACTGAGTACAAGTGACAATAAGCAGGAAGATTGACCACTACCACACCACCAACACATAGCCTAAGCATGATTTCTAGCATGATTTACTGTCAAATTTCTATAACACAGAAAGGACACATAGCTAACAACAAGCTTATTCAACTTTTTAGTTTCACGGAAGGGACTAAGTCCCAATTCCCACAGTGCATACCCACACGCCTGTCAGCTAGCATGTGAGTCACCTCCAAAATACTTACATAATACAATAATTTGGGGTTTTATACCCACCAGACCAGATTTAAAACTGCTACTTACCTCAATTCATGCCAAACTCTACTCCAAAGTGCCTTTGCCTCTCGAATCGGTCTCTAAATGCCCCAAATCTAGCCACAAGCATTACGATACAATTAATATAGCTAAAGGAATCAATTCGATAAGAAAAGCACGAAATTATAAGCCAAAATCCGAAATTGGCTCAAATCTGCCCCCGGTCCCACGTATCGAAATCTGACAAAAGTCACTAAACCAAGAATTCTATTCATGAATCTAACCATATCAAATTTATCAAAATTCGACACCATTTGGTCATCCAATTCTCCAAAATTCACTCTCCAATTCTCTAGCCCTAAACCCCCCAAATTTCACCTCAAAAACTCACCAACTAGGTGTAAAATCAGTGGGGAAGCACCATTATTGAAGAAAAATGAACACAAGGGGCTTACCACAATAATTACTTCAAAATCCCTCTCAAGAATCTCCAAAATCCGAGCTCAAAGTGGTGAAAAATCTCGAAGTCCTGTATTTATATGTTCTGCCAGGCCTTTCGTACCTGCGGCCTCTCATCCGCACCTGCGGAACCGCTTCTGTGGTTATTCCTCCGCTTCTGCGGAAACCACTTAAGCCACTAGGCTCGCACTTGCGCTCGAAGTATCGCACTTGTGGAGGCGCTTCTGAGGCCCTTTGTCTGCTTCTGCGAAAACACCCCGCCCTTCAATATTCGCATCTGCAGAGCCATTCTCGCATCTGCGGGCTTGCCGATGCGCATTCTCCTTCACACCTACGTCCCCTGTCATTCCTGGCCTTGCCCACTTCTGTGGCCTCCCTCTCCGCTTCTGCGGACTCACACCTGTGATGAAACTTCCGCAGGTGCGATTACACCAGCTGAGTCCAAACTTCATTAGTCTTCCAACTTCAAAACTTGGTAACCATTTGAAATCAACACGAGGCCCCCAAAACCTCAACCAAGCATACCAACAAGTTTTATAACCCAATACAAACTTAGTCGAATTCTTAAATCACCTCAAACAACCTCAAAAACACGAATTACACACGGATTCAAGCCTAATGAATTCGAAACTTTCGAATTCTACAAACGACGCCGAAACCTATTAAAACATGTCCGATTAACCTCCAATTTTGCACGCAAGTCATAAACGATACCACGAACCTACTTCAATTTTCGAAAATCCAATCCGACCCTGATATCAAAAATTCTACTCTCGGTCAAATTTGCCAAAATTCTAATTTTCGCCAATTCAAGCCTAATTCTACTACGGACCTTCAAATCACATTCCGGATGCGCCCCTTCGTCCAAAATCACCTAACGGAGCTAACAGAACCATTGAAATTCAAATCCGAGTTCGTTTACACATAAGTCGACATCCGGTCGACTTTTCCAACTTAAGCTTCTAATTAAGAGACTAAGTATCTCAATTCACTCTGAAATCACTCTGGACCCGAACCAACTAACCCGATAAGTCATATAACAGCTCTAGAACACAAAAGAAGCAGAAAATGGGGGGACGAGGCTAGAACTCTCGAAACGACCGGTCGGGTCGTTACATTCAAGGTTAATCGAATTTAATAATTAAGCATAAACTCAATAAACCTATATAATGATATGTTCTATTTAATTTTACAATTATCGAAGTACCATTTCAAATTCAAAAAATGCATAAGAATTTACAGATTTTGTGAAAATGAAAGAACAAAGAGATTGGCGCATTTCAATAGCACTTGATAAGAAGGTGATGATACAACTCATTATATAACCTAAATACGTATGAATACACTTCATAATTATATTAAATAATACATTCCACGAGAGAATCCCAAATATTTATAGATATTTTCTAAAGAAGATTCTATATAAAATCTTAAAAGTATATATAAAAATTATATATTTATATATCGGGTTCGTCCGAGTTTTTTTATTTAATACGAAACCAAATCAAACCAAACTTAATCGATTTGATTTAACTTTTCAATATGACGTGATTTTCCGATTCAGTTTAAACGCTCATAATTTCAACGCCAAATTAGTACTTCAGTACAACGCGTGGGTGCAACCCATCACCATTGCATTCTCTGCGCAATAATTTTATCTTCCCTTTCCCTTTTTTTTTTTTTTTTTTTTTTTTTTTGAGCTTCTAATGATCAGGCCTAAAATAAGGTCTACGACTAAGAAGATTCTTCAAATTAATCTTTAGATTTTGTGGGGTAACTTATAAACCATAAGGCAACTCTGTCCTGAATATTTTCAATTGGCCGGTGTGCTCTTTGTTCTTGTCTTATCTAGACCAATGTTTTAAAAGGCGGGGGCGTGAGGCGAGGCGTTTTACCTCTGACGAGGCGAGGCGTAAGCCCTGAGACATGGGGCATAAGTCCCACAAATCTTTAAATTTTACTAATTTCAAGGATTTTAAGATAGTATAAAATAAAAATAATTATAAACATTATATGAAAATCACAAAATTATAACAAATAATCTATTTAAAATATTTATACATTATAATTCAACTATGAATCATACGAAAAGTATGACATATATCATAATATACAAATTAGCTGCAACGTCGTTACAACTCAAACATCAAAAGTAATATATTCAATGCAAATTCTTATATGTATTTCTGTAACGAATCTTGAAAGAATTTCGATATTATAATTTGATATATTTTAAAATAGTCCTTTTATTTAATATGCTTTCTATTTGAAAGAGAATTTATATAAAAACATAATTCACAATTAAAATATGATTCTCTAGCATCATTATTTTTAAATTTGAACAAGCTAATAAAGTGACACATAATTCACCATAATATACCGTGATAACTAATTATTTGTAAATAGTTACTAGTTAATACTGGGTTATTAAATTAATAAGTATTGTATTTATAAACATGAAAAATATAATTTTTAGAAAAATAACTATAAAAAAGTATGGACTATTATATAATAAAGACATAACAAAAATTAATAGATAAATACTTTTAAATGAAAGATTATTTAAAATTTACTATCATAGCAGTCTTATTGGATAACATACAATAATTTTTATTTTAATTATGACATAAAATACACTCAACATAATGGTTAATGATTAAGAAAAAAGTAATTTTGGATAGTCAACGATTTATTAAGAAAATCTGAGGATTTACGAGATTAGTTACACACAATTGCATAAAGTTCTATTAGGCGAGTCCAGTACGTTGGGCATTGGGCGTGTCCGGGGCGTAAGCCTCGACGGCCGAGGCGTAAGTCTCACGAAACTAAGCCCCACACATAGGCCCAGGGGCGTTTTACGAGAGCTCCGCCTTGGGGCGAGCCCGGGCGAGTCCCAATTTTGCCTTTAAAACAGAGATCTAGACACGTGATCCAAAACTTAACGGATTGTAGCACACATATTATTGTAAAAAAGATAGGCATATATTATTAAATATTTTATTTATATTAAAATACTAAGTTAGATGATAGTCCATAATCATGAGTCCATTTATAAGTGTAATAATTAATTATTGGGTCATGCACTTTATATGCTTGATGGTCAAGTCTCAAGTGTGACTATGAGTGTAGGCTCAACCGATAACGCCCGTAATAAGATGGTCATCAAGGTTTCATTAATTACAACTGTGGTATGACTCAAACAGGTATGCCGTCATCCTTGCTAATTTAAATTATATTGTGTCCTAAAATAATGTTTCATCTTGGGTATTGTGTTAATATTGTTAGAATTATTTATTACATTATGCATCAATTAATTTTTACTGTAGAGAGTTGCTGGCAATTGTTCTGTAAATGATTAGCTTTTTGTAGAAACATTTGTTTACATGTATAATCTGCACATAGAAGTTATACTCATAGATATAAGCTCATAGATATTGTATACGGGTAAAACTGAGGCTAATAAGCACCCTAATTTCACGGAGGAGGAAACGAAACAAGAACGTAATTACAAGGAATCGAAATCGAAGCTGGGAGTCTCTCGTATCAACCATCAAGACCACCCCCGGATCCGGTTCAAGTTCCACACCTCGGAAGAGCATTATCAAACGGTTGCACTCGACTAACGAAGGGCTATGATATCCGCGCTCAACCAGATATCAAGGTGCGAATCTCGGCCCGTATTGGCAGCAGATCAGTAATTAACGAAAAAGAAGATTTTTAACTTTCTTAGGATTGTACTAGGGGTGAAACTCCCCTACTATATAAAAGAGATAATTTTTATTCAATGGAGACATTGTAACACGCACATCAAGACAATATAAACTTATTTTCTCCTTTTCTAAGCTATTCAAAGGCTCTTATTCTTGTTCATCGCTTTTCATATATATATTTTGGCTACGAATCGAAGACAGATTAATTGTTAAGTCCACAACTAAGCCCAGACTCAATACTACTACTGGTTTGGTTATTTATTCTATCTTTCATTTGTTTATCTAACATTATTGATCATTTGTATCAGATTAATCAACATATCCTTAAAACAACGTATGAATTCAATTGTTATCCATTTTAAGGGTAAACATTTTGGCGCCCACCGTGGGGCTAAGGATAATAGTGATAATTTGATACATTCCATAGCACACTCTGTTTTACGCTTGTTATTTGAGATTTTAATTTCAGGTCAACCTAAAAATGTCAAACTCTCAGTCTGCTCACTTGAATGTTGAGGCCGAATCAGGCCATCACGGTGAAAACAACAATATATTGCCTAGCAACGAGGTGCCCCCTGCTGATCCCAACGAAGTCCCAGTTGCAGACCCAATTGATGCCAACTCACATGTGGCCATCGATGCCAACCTGCCGACTGACCCTAAGAACAACGTTTGTGGAGGAGCCCGTCTAACGACTCGACATACGCCGAGATCAATCTATGAGTGATCTTCGAAATGGTACATGCCTAACAGGCGGCGATAGCACAACTGCATAATCAAAGTCGCACCCTCAGCAGAGTTGAGCCCGAACAATCCCGGGAAAACATCCAAAAAATGAGCAAGCCATAGAAATGCCGAGTGAAGCTGACTCCACGACCAACCCCGAAATAATAAAAATGCTTGAGGAACTGACAAAACGAGTGAAATCGGAGGAGAAGAAAATTGAGGCCAATGACAAAAAATGGAGACCTATAACTCAAGAGTCAATCAAATCCCAGGAGCGCCACCCATAATGTAAGGCCTGGACTCTAAGAAATTTGTCCAAAAGCCTTTCCCTCCGAGTGCGTCACAGAGCATGGCACCGATGACAATCCCGAAGAAGTTCCATATGCACGATATTTCGAAGTATATTGAAATCGCAGATCTAAAAAAACATGTGACCTCCTACACGTGTGCCATAAAGGGAAACGAATTAGAAGATGAAGAAATTGAGTCAGTTTTGCTAGAAACGTTTGGAGCAACCCTGTTGTAACGATCCGGTCTGTCGTTACGTAGAACCTGCATTATAATTTCTATTATTGCCTTGGCATAGGTTAGTTATACTGTTTACGATGTGTTAGAGTTGGTAGGCTCGGAATCGGAATGGTTGTAGTGAGTTTAGTCATTTAGTCTCTAAAAATGCCTTATAGTTGGAAAAGTCAACTGAGAGTTGACTTATTGACGACCTCAGAATGCGGATTTTATGGATCAGATAGCTTCGTTAGGTGATTTGGGACTTATGAGTGTGTTCGGAATATTTTTGTGATGTCCGGTGTAGAATTAGGCTTGAATTGGCGAAAGTTAGTTTTTGGTGATTTTCGGTCGGCAGTGAAAAATAGGCTATCGAGGCCGGAATGGAATTCTGACATTTGGAACAGGTTCATAATGTCATTTTGGATATGTATGCAAAATTTCAGGTCAATCGGAGGTGTTTTGGATTGTTTTGGCATCATTGATGGAATTTAGAAATTTCAAAGTTCTTAGGCTTAAATCCGATGTGATTTTGGGTGTTCCGTGGGTGCAACTAAGTTTGAATGACCATATATGATGTGTTGGTATATTTGGTTGGGGTCCCGAGGGGCTCGGGATTTATTCGGATGGTTAACGGGGAATTTAACTTGGAAAAATGCAGCAAATCTGTTGCTGGTGGGTGGCACCTGCGGAAGGAGACCGCAAGCGCGAGGTCCGCATGTGCGAAGACCTTGTGCAGGTGCGGAACTTGTCTGTTCGCGAGGGTGTCGCGGGTGCCGATGGGTGGTCGCACCTGCGAAAGCGCAGGTGCAAAGAAGCCATCGCATGTGCAGAAGTTTGGGGTTTAAGTCATATGCGCAGGTGCGCACCTGGGACCGCAGGTGCGCTAGTAAGGCCGCAGGTGCGGAAATCCCTGGGCAGAAAGTATAAAAAGGAGACTTCGCGAATTTTAACCCCTTTTCCACCATTGTTGTGCGGGTTCCAAGGTTTTTGAGGGTTTTTGAAGAGGGAAACGTTTGTGCATCATCGAGGTAAGCTTTTTGGACTCATTAACTCGATTATAGGTGATTAAAGACCTTATTATCAGTGTTTAATTTGTGAAAATCAGTAGAAAAAGGGTGAAGTTAGGGATTGAGATTATGAGACCTTTAGGGGATGATTTGAGGGGTCAAACGAACTCCAATTTTTACGTTCTTTATATAAACGGACTCGTGAGAGGACGAAGAACAATTTGGTACAAAAATTTTTGAGTTCCAAGTCGCGGTCTCGGGGTTCGGGTTTTGTGCTAAAACTGGTATTTTTCAATTGGAATTCATTCCTTTAGCATAATTTGATGATAAAAATCTGGTCTTGGTAGATTTGGAGCACTAGAAAGTTGATACGAGAGGCAAGCGGGTTGCAGAGTTTCTTTTCGGGCTAGTTTGAGGTAAGTAATGTCTTTAAATCCTGTCCTGAGGGTATGAAACCCCGGACTTTGCATCCTTTCACGGATTTTGAGTGACACACACCCTGGATGACGAGTGTGGGGCATGCACAAATTGGGAATTTGGAAAAATGTACCTTTTTAGGCAACTATTGAGTTGCGAAATTGCTTTTAAAGCTTATTCTTTATAGTACTACTATGATTTGATATAATTGGGCTGTAAGCCATGTTTGGGGCCTAGGGCCGATCTGTTTAACCCCTTGGGGGACTATTTTACTGATATTCCTCACTTTGAAACTATGGTTTTTCACTCAGTCTTTCTTGTGAAATTGTTGACACTCTTATTTGATAATATTACTATTTCTTGAAATAAAATACTATTTTGGGTCGAGAACCTCGTTTTATTCATGGCCCGAGTGGCATGCTGAGAGTGTCTGACTGAGTGTGGCCGAGGGCCAATGTTGTGAGGATGTTATGATATGAGAGATTCCGAGTGCCTGAGAGTGATTTATGCCATGATGTGACTTGTTTATAGCGCTTGGGCTGTAGGAGCCCCTCCGGAGTCTGTACACACCCCCAGTGAGCGCAGGTACCTACTGAGTGCGAGTGCCGAGTGATGAGTGAATGGGAGGCATGAGTGACAGTGAGGTTGCCTGCGGGGATGATACTGAGTGATGGTGAGGTGCTGAGGGAAGTTATTACGAGTGATGATTATGGCCCGAGGGGCAGTTTTATGATGATATTTTACTGAGTTTTGACTATGATTCACTTCATTTTTCAAACTGATATTACTGAGAGTTTTACTGAGATGTATTTAAAATACACTTGTTTCAAAGGATTTTCTGGAAACTGGTTTTCGAACTTATGTATTTGATGTATACTTTATGGAGACATGATGTTTTACTGTTTTGTGGATTGGTGTTTTGTGTTGTGTGTTTCATATACTTCAGACTGTGATTTATTTTCATTACTACTGAGTTGGCATACTCATCATTACTCCCTGCACCTCTGTGTGCAGATCCATGTACTGGTTCGGAGCAGTAGTCGTCCGAGTTCGTTATTAGTAGCTTACGAGATTTCGAGGTAACTGTCCAGCGTCCGCAACTTCAACATTTCCCTTCCTTTATTAGTATTAGTATTTATTTCATTGACATTGCTTAAGACATTAGTAGAGTAGGTTATTTCTTAGATGCTCGTGATCGGTTGACTCCAGTCTTGGGGGAATTGTTAGACTGTTAGCTTATATTATTGGGGCGTAAAGACTTAAAGAAATTATTTTATACTATGTTTGCTGTTTATTATTGATTTTTGAGAACATATATTAAAACAAATGAGTAGTTATGTGATGGTTGGCTAGCCTAGTTTCACGATAGGCGCCATCACGACCTGTTAGGATTTGTGGTCGTGACACCTGTCAAAAAAGCAATGATATGGTATCATAACTCACCCCCAAATTCTATTGATTCGTCTGTTATAATTGCAGATGCCTTTGTGAAAGCTCATGTCGGGGCCATCAAGGTCGAAACCAGAAAATCAGATCTTTGCAAGGTAAAATAGAGAGACAACGAGATTCTCAGGGAGTTCGTATCGAGGTTTCAAATGGAAAAGATGGTCTTGCCTCCGGTTGCGGATGATTGGGTCGTTCATGCATTCACTTAAGGATTTAACCCCCGAAGCTCCTTGGCTTCGCAATAGCTGGAAATTGTTTTGATAGAGTACCCGACGATGACTTGGGCCGACGTCCATAACAGATAATAGTCAAAAATCAGAGTCGAGGACGCTCAGCTCGGGGCCCCCTCCGGGTCCGTTTATCCCATCATAACTAATGACAGGTCTAAGAGAGTCGTCAACTATGAACAAAGACAAAACAGAGACCGGTATCAACCGTATAGCAAAGATTAACGGATCTGCGCGTAACCCTGCAAGAAATGAGAAGAGGAGTGATCGAGGCCACAGTAGCCGAGAACTCATGAGAAAAAATGATTTCGATAGGCGAGTGGGGGCCGGGGAGGCACCAACTTTATCGGAATATAACTTTAATGTCGATGCTGCCAGCATCGTATCTGCCATCGGGCGCATCAAGGATACCAAGTGGCCTCGGCCATTGCAGTCCGACCCTACCCAGAGAGACCCTAACCTGATGTGTACGTATCATGGCATTCATGGCCACAAGATCGAGGACTGCTGACAATTAAGAGAAGAAGTGGCCTGGCTATTCAATAACGGGCATCTTCAGGAATTTCTGAGTGATGGAGCAAAAAATCACTTCAAGAATAGGGATTCCAACAAACAGAACAAACAAGAAGAACCTTAACACGTCATCAACATGATCATTGGAGGAGTCGATTCCCCCAAGGACCAATGCTAAAGCGCACTAAGGTGTCCATCACAAGGTAAAAACGAAATCGAGATTATATCCCGGAGGGAACTATTTCGTTCAACGATAAGAAGGCCGAAGGCATCGTACAACCGCATAATGATGCACTAGTAATATCTGTACTTATAATATATCTCGAGTTAAGCGTGTGTTGATTGATCCAGGTAGTTCAGCCAACATCATCAGATCGAAGGTCGTGGAGCAGTTGGGTCTACAAGACCAAATAGTGTCAGTAGTCTGGGTTTTAAACGGATTCAACATGGCATGTGAAACTACCAAAGGAGAAATAATCTTGCCAGTAAATACCACCGGGACAACTCAGGATACCAAATTCTACGTGATCGAGGGGGACATGAGGAATAACGCCTTGTTTGGAAGGCCTTGGGTTCACAACATGAGGGCAGTACCCTCGACACTACACCAGGCACTGAAGTTCCCCACACTGTGAGGAATCAAGACGGTTTAGAGAGATCAGCTGGACGCAAAAGAAATGTTCGCAGTTGATGAGGTGATCCCGATGTCTGCACTCTCAACATCAAAGAACACGGACCCGGTTAGGAAAGAAGAAACTAAATAGAAATCATCGATACCGGCCCTGACCAAGATGGAGAAGCAAAGAACAGGCAAGGATGATGATTACGGAGTCCCTAGGTCGTTCATCGCCCTTGATGATTTCGATGCCACCAAGTCAAATGTCGAGGAGCTGGAGTAAGTTCTATTTATCGAACACTTGCTCGATCAGGAGGTATACCTAGGCACAGGGTTAACTCCCGAGCTCAGTAAAAAACTCATTAAATTCCTTATAGTTAACATAGATTATTTCGCTTAGTCCCATCTTTATATGGCGGGGATACCGCAAGAGATAACCACTCATAAGCTGAGCTTGGATCCAAAGTACCACCCAGTTAATATAGAAGCGGAGGCCCCATCCCGAAGGCAAGCATGAATTCATCAAAGACGAGGTATCTAAACTCCTTAAAATAGGCTCCATTCGGGAAGTTAAGTACCCGGATTGGTTAGATAACGTTGTGGTAGTGCCTAAAAAGGGAAATAAATTAAGAATGTGCGTAGATTACAAAGACTTGAACAAGGCGTACCCTAAGACTCTTTTCATTTTCCTAACATCGATCGCATGATTGATGCGACGGCCGGGCACGAGATACTCAGCTTTCATGCTTATTCCGGGAACAACCGAATCCGAATGGACCGGGGTGATCAAGAAAAAACTTATTTTATCACAAAATTAGGCACCTATTGTCATAATGTGATGCCCTTCAGACTAAAGAACGTCTGGTGCCAATTATCAACGCCTAGTAAATCTGATGTTCGAAAAACAGATAGGAAAATCAATGGAAGTTTATATTGACGACATGTTGGTTAAGTCCCTGCGAGCAGAGGACCATTTGAAACATCTGTAGGAAACCTTTGACATATCGAATATATACAATATGAAGCAGAACCCGGAAAAATACAATTCGGATATGAAGCATTCCTTGGATTCATGGTATCCAACCGAGGGATTGAGATCAATCCCGATAAAATCAAAGTTATAGAAGACATTACCGTGGTGGACAGTGTCAAGCCCGTTCAGAGGCTAACCGGGCACATAGCTCTGGGCCAGTTTATATCAAGGTCCTCAGAAAAATCCATCGGTTCTTCTTATTATTGAAGAAGAATAATAACTTTTCTTAGACCCCGAAGTTCCAACAAGCTTTGGAAGAACTGAAACGGTACCTTTCGAGTCCACCTTTGCTCCATACTCCGAAGGGGGATGAGCAGTTGTACTTGGCGATATCCGAAGTAGCGGTAAGTGAAGTCCTAGTCCGGAAAGAGGAAGGTACACAATTTCCTATTTACTTTGTTTCTAGAACTCTAGGCGAGGCTGAAACAAGGTATCTTCACAAACCCAAGCTCTCGGGCCGGTTTACAAATGGGCCATAGAAATTAGCGGGTATGATATTGAATATCGACCCTGAACCGCCATCAAATCATAAATTTTGGCAGACTTCGTGAACGACTTCACGCCGACCTTAATACCCAAAGTGGAAAAGTAATTTTTGAAAGCCTCGAGGACTTCCTCGGGAATGTGGACCCTCTTTACGGACGGTGCCTCGAACGCATAGGGGTCCAGACTTCGCATCGTGTTGAATCCACATGCGGGTAACGTAGTTAGGAAGTCTATTGGAACTGTGAAATTGACTAACAATGAGGTCGAGTATGAGGTCATAATTGCAGGTCTCGCATTGGCTAAAGCACTTGGGGCCGAGGTGGTCGAAGCTAAGTGTGATTCCCTCCTTGTAGTAAATCAAGCCAATGGGGCGTTTGAAGTAAAAGAGGAGTGTGGGAGAAGGTATTTAAACAAATTGCAGGTAATACATAAATTCAAGGAATGGACCCAACAACATGCGCCATGAGATCAAAATATAAAGGTCGATGCTTTGGATAACTTGGGGTCATCAATTGATGATGATGAATTCAGCTCAGGAACAATCGAATAACTCATGAAATTGGTAGTGGAAGAAGGCCATGCCGAAATAAACTCAACAAGTTTAACTTGGGATTGGAGAAACAACACACATAGACTATTTGAAGACTGAGAAGTTGCCCTCGGATCCTCAAGAATCGAGAGCTCTACGCACAAAGGCGGCTAGGTTCAGCCACTCCGAAGGGACTTTGTTCAAAAGAACATCTGACGGACCGCTCGCCATATGCTCGGGGATGGGAGATAACAAATATGTCTTGAGAGAAATTTATGAAGGCATTTGTGGAAACCATTCAAGGGCGGAATATTTGGTTCAAACGATAATCAGGGTCGACTATTATTGGATCGACATGGAGAAAGATGCAAAGGACTTTGTACGAAGATGCAACGGTTGTAAAGACATGCACCGATGATCCATCAACCCCGAGAGCTACTCCATTCGGTGGTGTCTCCATAGCCATTCATGAAATGTCGAATGGACAACGTCGATCCCTTGTTGTGGGCACCTGGTCAGGCTCAATTCATACTGTTTATGACCGATTATATTTTTGAATGGGTCAAAATTCAAGCGTTCGAGAAAGTCTGGCAAAAAGAAGTCATTGACTTCATTTGGGGCCACATAATATGCCAGATCGGGATAAAGCCCGAGATCATGTGTAATAATAGGAAGCAATTCATCCGCAGCAAAGTAAAAACAAAATCGAAGACCGCAAGATTAAAAAGATACTATCCACACCCTATAACCCTAGTAGGAATGGACAAGCAGAATCTACAAAATAGATCATACTCCAAAACTTGAAAAAGAGGTTGAGCGATGCCAAAGGAAAATGGAAGGAAATTCTACCTGAAGTCTTGTGGGCATACCGTACAACTTCGAAGTCTAGTACTGGGGCCACACCGTTTTCATTGGTCTACAGTGTCGAAGTATTAATACGAGTAAAAGTGGGAGAACCGAGTCTCAGGTTCCGACATGCGACCAAAGAATCGAACGGTGAGGCCATGAGTACGAGCCTGGAACTATTGGATGAAAGACGAGAGGCCGTCATAGTCTGGTTGGCCGCCCAAAAACAGCGGATAAAAAGATATACAACCGAATATCTAACCTCCGACACTTCAAGATCGGGGACTTGGTGTTAATAAAAGTAACACTGCATACCCGAAACCCGAATGAGGGAAAGTTCGAACCAAAATTTGAAGGACCATATCGAGTCATCAGATTTATCAGCAAGGACTCGTACAAACTCAAAGCGAGAAATGGTGCACCGCTACCGAACAACTAGAACGTGGCATACTTAAAGAGGTACTACTGCTAAGGTACAATCTCATTTACTTTCTTATAATATTGTGAATCAGGCTAACACGTGAAGGCAAAAACCAAAGGAGAATGTGACTATTAGATCTGAAAGCACGAATTGCACTCTTTTTCCCTTGAACTGATTTTGTCCCAAATTAATTTTCTAGAAAGGTTTTTAAAGAGGCAACAGTAAATCGTGCTAACTTAGATTTGAAAACTGATTTTAAATTGGAGTCAATGGTCGCATCAACAATATCTGATCCCTCTCAATATCGATCTCGAATACTGGGAGCCATCACCCTCGGGTTAAGGTTCTTAGCAAGGAAAGAAGGAAATTTTGTACTTTAACAGCTTAGGCCCGGTTGTCAGGATTTATTGTAAGGGCCAAACGGTCAAGTGAATCGTGCCGCATAGGCGACCATAGACATAATACAAGCTTTTACACGCTTTCGATCATGTACTTTACACACAAAAATGAAAAAAAGTTCCACCTTGCTATTACGTATTTTTGCCTCTTCAAACATAGAGTCTAAGGGCTACCCCTATTCGGGGACTATCGAGCCTAAGGCTACCCCTACTAGGGGACTATCGAGCCTAAGGGCTACCCCTATTTGGTGATTATCGAGCCTAAGGGCTACCCATATTCAGGGACTATCGAGCCTAAGGGCTACGCCTATTCGGGGACTATTGAGCCTAAGGGTTATCCCTATTCTGGGACTATCGAGCCCAAGGGAAACTCCTACTCGGGGACTATAGTCCGAAATATGTTTGGACAACTCGGGCGACCAAATCTCGGAGGCACAAAAACCTATTAGGTAGTGCCTAAACACGAAAGGTTGTGGCCACCCCAAAAAATGGCTTGGAGACATGCGAAGCTCGTAATCATAACATAAGCCATTATAAAAATTCAAAACCTGCTAAAAGGTTACCCTCGGCAAAAGCATTGTCTAAAATCACTTAAGCATCTTGGGAAAACTACCGGTCACATCGAGTTTTCAAGGCCTCGAAAAATAAAGTTGCATCAAAGTCGGACTTTGTTCAGTCATATGAAAAATGAACGACTTATTACTACATTTGATTCTATGACAAGGCATCGGAAATATTTTCAAAAATAGAGATTATGAAAAGAAGCTAAAAAAGTAGAGACTTGAAATCGCCAAAAAGGGAAATTTTATGTATTCCGGAATGTATTTACAAAGGCCCAACAAAAATGGCCTCAAAATAAACAAAAAATATACATAAGATAAAAAATAAAAAGTTATAAGGCATTCATGCCTGATCTTCACTGGGGTGCAACTCGTCGCCAGAACCGTCGGAGCCTTCAGACCCCTAGAACCCTCTAAGCCTTCGACATCTTCACGCTCGAAATGTTTCTTCGCCTCTGCCTCAAGCTTTATTGCTTCCTCGATCTTGGTCACCAGGTCGAAGTCTCGTGCATGGATTTCTTCGAGGGTCTACCTTCGAGATAGTCGCCTCGCATATTCGACATTCGTTTTTAGGGGGGCCTTGGGGCCTTCAAATTTGGCCTTGTATTGGCCAACCATCTCCTCAGCCTCGACAGAGGTTGTCTCCATCTTGGACTTTATTGCCTCATGATCTCTACTGAGGGCGTCCCATTCTTCGACAGCCGAGCTCATCTTTGCTCGAAGATCTTCATTCAGCTAAGCCCGTTTTTCAGCTTTCTCCTTCGCCACCCTAAGTTGAACCTCTACCGATGTCAGCTTTTCCTAGGTGGTTTCCTTTTACGAAGCCAACATATCCATCTTTATATTCCACCCATCATCCATGGCTTAGATCTCGTTCATCTCTTTTTGGAGTTGGTCGACCTGGTCGATCTTCCGTTGGACTTGCGAGGTTTTGTCGTTAGCTACTATGACTAGTTCCTCGGTTCTAACTTTTAAAGACCTTTACCTTTTCGACCAAGTCGTCATGTTACCGCCTCAAGGTCAATGCTTCATTATGAGCCCTATCCAGCTAGGTCTGAAGGTCCTTGACGGTCCTGTCTTTTTGCTCGCTGAGGAGCTTGTACATATCCTTCTTTCGATCCTGCTCCTTGAGCTCGAACTCGAGCTCGAGCTGATTGACCTCAACACGGTAGTGGAGGAAGATCTCGTGGTGAAGTACCAAGACCTACAAAACAACGAAGGTCTTTAGTTATATCAAAACTTAAGTAAAATACGAGAAGACGTAATGATGCCTTACCCGGTTTAGCGCCTGCTGCTCATTGAAAAGTCATGGCACATCTACTTCGTTCATTTTTGCCTGGTCCTGCTCGGTCACCAGGCATTAGAGGTGGATGGATACTCCTATGGGAGCAGATAGAATTCGGGCATCGTCCGGGACTATAAGAATAATCAATCTCTTGCAACCAAGGTCCAAACTCGAAGCAGGAGACTAATTAATTAATTTTGGGATCGAACTCGGCCCACCAACTTCCGAAGATATATCATTCTTCAAACTTCCAAGTCGCCCTGCCCGGAAAAATCTTCCAAAGTGGACGAGTCCACACCATCGAAGAAAGAATGAAGGGGATCGTCCGCGCCATGAACCCCTCTATTGGACTTCTCTTTTCCTGCTAAGGTCTCCTCAAGCATGGACTCGATGTAGGAGGGCGTCCCGAAAATGTCTATTACACCAAGAGCTCCCTTTGGAGCAGAACTGGCATCCCGGGGGTCCCACCCCCAGTCTCCATATCGACCTCTCGAGTTTGAGGGAGGTCGGTCTGATGAATCTCCCCCTCGGCTGCCGCCTGCTCCCCGGGAGGGGTCGATCCATGGGCGATAAAAATGTCGTCTTCTTCCGACTCATCCTTGAGCCGGAGAAGCAAGTCAAAATTTGGCACCCGGGAGCTAGTACTCTTCATGGGCTTGCGAGCCACTCTCTTATTTAGCTTCACCTCGGGACCCGGGGAGCCCGAGTGTTTTATTTTCCTCTTATTCTTTTCCCTTGCGGCATCCCTGGGTTATCCTGTAATAGAGGGATCAACGGACAAGAATACCTCCTCGCCCCCTTCCAAAGGCCTAAGCTCGGTGGTCTTAGGCAAACCTATAAAAGAAGGAAGAAAGGTCAGTATGATGTGAGTTATGAACACGATAATAGTTATTCGAAGGAGAACCTTACCATGAGAACAAGTCTCCCATCGGCCCTTCAAAAGCTTGCGCCATGAGCGCTGGAAGTATGACATCTATTTGTAGATACCTTCGATCGACTCCTTAAGGGGGGGGACCGCATTTGCAATCCAGGCAACAAATGCACAACCACAAATACGAATGATGAGAAAGAAAATGAAGAAAAATTGATACTTAAGGAAGGACAACACTTACGAGATGCATTCCACTTATCAGAGAATGGCAAAAACGCGAGAGGGGTCAGATGGCAAAAACGCGAGAGGGGTCAGATCTTCGGTCTTCACCCGTATGAAGCTTCCTTTCTAGCCTCGGCCTCGGTCTTCGTCAAAAGGGGCCTTGCTGGCCCGGCAAATAAGCTTGATAAGTCCCCCTCGGAAAATTCGTGGGACTATATAGACGGAGCAGGTGGTCGAGGGTAAACCGACGAGACTCAATGTTATTCACAAATAGTGAAAGAGGTTTACGATCCTCCAAAGAGACGGGTGAATTTGCCCAAGGAACACCTCGTATGTCTTGCAAAAATCCAAAACAACTGGGTAAACTGGGCCTAGTGTGAAGGGGCAAGTTTAAACACTTAAATACCCCTCCACGTGGGTAGTAATGGCTAGGGGCGGTCATAGATTGGGCAAACCCAAAATACGAACCGAAATTCGAACTTTTTGAATATTTGGTTTAGATTTTTGGATTATGGATTGGAGTTCGGATTTTATTTTTAAAAATTTTGGATTTTGGATTTAGGACTTCGAAATTTCGGGTATCCGAAAATTCGAAATTTTTGTACCTTATATTTAGCCTTACTAGTTATACATTAGTCCATTACGGCATTACCCATATACATACCTAATACAATTAAGTCTAAATCTCCAATAGTATGATGCCCATTAAATATTAGTCCGTATATTCAATACAAATTACTAAGTCCAATATGTGATTCTCTACTAAATCAAATATAATATATGGTTTTCTTTTCTCCCACGTCTAACCCACACAGACACACCATACGTGTATTTGTAAACACTGAAGAGGCAAGGCCGAAGTTGACTAAAGATTAAATTTTGAGGTCACCTTTCCCAGTTAATCTTTTAATTTATAATAGTATAAGTTGAATCAGTGTGATCTATCACAAATTCAAGACCTTTTTTTTCTTCTTGAAGAGGCATTATATAGAATCGAGAAGATATCAAAAACTGAAGCATCTTTTGATTACCATCTTTCTACTTCATTTAAATAGTTATTTTTATGTTGGGTGTTTTCTATAAACTCAACTTATAGGCTTAAAGTTCAGATCAGAAAATCCAAAAAATCCAATCCGATTAATTCAAAACCGAACTTAAATAATCCGATCCAATCCGAATTTATTTGGATTGGATTTGGATTGTAATTTCTTCAACACGAAAACAAAAAGTCCAAACTGCAATTTTATATTTAATCTGAACTGCCCGGACGCCCACCCCTAGTAATGGCATCCTCAGGCCCGGGGACTATTACGTCCTTGACTTCCCATTTACAGTCCTCTCGGACCGTGGGGAGGATGTCTTTGGTAATGGAGCATATATAACTCGATGCTCCTTCACCCTGGTTCTGTTTGGATGAGGGTTTCTCGACCTTGAAGTCGTCCGCAATTGAAACCCCCCCTCCCCCCAGAATAATTATTTTCAAGGGGGGATCAGGAGCTAACTCGATGGCAGCCACTTCAGGGGCAGCTGTCTCGAGGACAACTATTTCGGGAGCGACAGCCTCACTACCGGCGACCAGTTAGGAAGATGAAGAGGCTGCCTGCTGAGGAACTGACTTGGAAGTTTTGGCCATTACTAACTGAGAAATTTTGAAGATTTGAAGAAAAAGTATGTATAATTGAAGGAGCAGGTTTAGCTAGAGTATTCGAAGGTAGCAGCTTGATCGAAAAGTAGAAAAAGAACAGAGGATAGAGGCTTTTGCAGGGGAAGTACGCGACGCTTCGTATTTGGAGACAACCAGCCGATGGTTGACACGTGTCCAAAGTCAGAACGACGCGACTAATGTGACATTTTGCCTTCTTCGTCGTTTCGGTTATTACGTATGGAGGAAGGAACCACATAACATCTATTATTTTTTTATCGTTTTGGCAAACCTACTCTCTAAGAAACGAGGGGACTATCTGTATACGGGTAAAACCGAGGCTAATGAGAACCCCAATTTCCCGGTGGATCAAACGAAACAAGTATGTAACTATAAGGAATCGAAATTAAAGCTAGGAGCCACCTACCATCGGAGCCATCGAGACCACGCCCTCCGGATCTGGTTCATTTTCCACAACTCGAAAGAGCATTATCAAACGGTTGCACAAGACTAACGTAGGGCCGTGATATTGGCGCTCAACATGATATCATGACGTGGATCTCGGTCCAAATTGGCAGCAGATTAGTGATTATCGAAAAAAGAGAATTTTTACCTTTCTTAGAATTGTACTAGGGGTGAAACTCTCCTACTATATAAAGGAGATGATTTTTATTCAATGGAGACACTGTAACACGCACATCAAGGAAATTTAAACTTGTTTTCTTTGTTTCTAAGCTATTCAAAGGCTCTTATTCTTGTTCATAGCTTTTCATATGTATTTTGGCTATGAATCGAAGGCGGATTAATTGTTAAGCCCACAATTGAGCTCGGACTCAATACCACTGGTGGTTTGGTTTATTATTCTATCTTTCATTTATTTATCTAACATTATTTATCACTTGTATTAGATTAATTCACATATTCTTAAAATTGCGTATGAATTTAATTGTTATTCATTTTAAGGGTATACAGATATATACACAGTTTTTATTAACTTGCGACTTAAAAAGCTTGAAAACTTCCCATTTTCTGAAGGAGTGATCGTTAATTCGTATATAACACAATGTAAACAAACTAAATTCATCATACATAAACTGTGAACGAAAGAAAACTAAAGCTAGATATATACGTGAAATAACTTATTAATTATTCAATGCATGAGTTGGTCGGTTTACTCTTTGCAAGAGTTGGGGTGAATCACACAAAAGGGATGTTTTCTTGGGTAGTTTTAGCGGAATATCCTTAAAATGGTATTTAAAAGGTGACCTTAGACCCGCACAAGCTCTTCACGAGTTTCTTTATCGGATAAATTGTTTATCAAAATCTATCGAATAGTCATACAATTGCTCTTCGGGATTTCTCTACCAATCGATAGAGTTGATGCTATTATTACTCGACCTATTTATTAAGTTGTTCATTGAAATCTACCGAATTGTCATATTTTTTCTCTTCAGGAATATCTCTACTGGATCAGTAGAATTAATGTTAAGTTTTATCTACTTATCTGTTAAGTTGTTTATCGAAGTCTACTGGATTGGCACAATTTTTCTGGGTTATCTTAACAAAGTGTTCTTCGAATTTGCAACTTCAACTTCGATAAAGAACCCTAAATCCGCTCCAAATGATCCCAAATTTGAAACAAAGCTTCCAAATACTAACACAAATAATCCCAAAATCACCAATTGAGTTGAATAACACCAAATAAAAAATGACCCACTTTGTTTTCTTCAACACTTTCTAAGGTACAACAATGAAGTTTTGAGATTTTCATCATAAATTACAAAAATCTGAGTTTGAACTAAAAGTTTAAGCACACATTATCAACATCCAAACGATTTTTACTATAATCGATTATTCACTTTTATTTTTCGCCACCAAACAAGAATTTTAAGCTTTAAAATTAAAGAATTATGGTGTTCAAATTAAAAAAAAAAGATGGGGGGAGGGGGGGCGCATATTTTTCTAAGACTATAAATAATGGTGACCACTAAGAACATCCCTTTTGGGAGTCACACCATGCTAATTTCTACAAGACTTTTATTAATTAATTATTTGAATAACATACAAACGTACATAAATAAGTATTATGTAAAACTTCCTAATATATAATTGCTGAAAAACAACGCGTAATTTTTTAAGTTTCAAAGTATAGCATAAAAATAAAATTGACATGCTTCTATTCCCAAATATCTTATTGTAACGATCCGCTCTGTCGTTACGTAGAATCTGCATTATAATTATTGTTAATGACTTTTCATAGATTGGTTATACTGTATTTCATGTATTGGAGTTGATAGGCTTGAAATCGAATGGTTGTAGTGAGAGTTCAGTCAATTAGCCTTTAAAAATAGCCTTAAAATGGGAAAAGTCAACTAAGAGTTGACTTATTGGTAAACGACCTCGGAATGAGGATTTTATGGTTCGAATAGCTTCGTTAGGTGATTTTGGACTTAGGAGTATGTTCAGAATAATTTTGTGATGTCCGGTGTAGAATTAGGCTTGAATTGGCGAAAGTTAGTTTTTGGCAACTCTGGTCGGCAGTGAAAAATAGTCTGTCGGAATGGAATGGAATTTCGATAGTTGGAACAGGTTCGTAATATTATTTTGGATATGTCTGCAAAATTTCAGGTCAATCGGAGTTATTTTGGATAGTTTCGGCGTCGTTGATGGATTTTAGAAATTTGAAAGTTCTTAGGCTTGAATCCGATGCGATTTTGGTATTTTGAGGTTAATTTTAGTATTTTGAGAGTGAAACTAAGTTTGAATGATCATATGTGACGTGTTAGTATATTTGCTTTGGGTCCCGAGGGGCTCGGGATTTAATTCGGGTGTTTAACGGAGGTTTGAACTTGGAAATTGCAACAATACAGCTGTTGGTGCTGGTTTAATCGCACCTGCGGAAGTTTGACCGCAGGTGCGGTAGTGGGTCGCAGGTGCGGAGAGGTCGCAGGTGCGGTCTCGCAGGTGCGGTTAAGTGAGTCGTAGGTGCGGAAACCCTCGGCAAAATATAAATTAAACCCTCCGCGACTTAAACCCTTTTTATACCATTTTTGTACGGACAGAGAGCTTTGGGGGCGATTTTTGAAGAGGAAAATCAGTGTTCTTCATAGAGGTAAGTATTTTGATCATTAAAACTCAATTATGGGTGATTATATAGCATAATCCCAGTATTAAATTCATGATAATCAGTAGAAAAATGTGGGTTTAGGGCTTGGGATTATGAGACCTTTACGGGTCGAGTTGAGGGGTCAAACGGACTCCGAATTTGATGTTCTTTATATGTACGGACTCGTGAGATGATGAAGAATATTTTGGTATAAAAGAATTCTGAGTTTCGGGACGCGGGCCGAGTTTTGACCGAATTCGGATTTTTTAAGCTAAATTCGATAGTTTTCAATTGGAATTTATTCCTTGAGCATAATTTGATGATAAAAATCTGAACTTGGTAGATTTGGAGCATCCGGAAGTTGATTCGAAGGGAAAACGCATTGCGAAGTAGTTTCGGGATAGTTTGAGGTAAGTAATGTCTTTAAATCCTGTCCTGAGGGTATGAAACTCCGGACTATGCACCCTTTCACGGGTTTTGAAATGCAAAGGTTGAAACTTTGGAGATATATTCCTTACTTAGGCGATTATTGAGTTGATAAACCGATTTTTAAGCCTATGCTTAATTAGTACTCCCTCCGTTTTATATTAAATGAGGTAGTTTGACTCGGCACGAAATTTAAGGAAAAAAAGAAAGACTTTTGAAATTTGTGGTCTTAAAAGCTTAAGGGGTAAAACATTGTGGGACCATGACTTTTGTGTGGTTATAAAAACCTCTCATTAAGGGTAAAATGGGTAAAATAAGGAGTTTAAAGTTGAATTATTTTGAAATTTAGAAATGTGTCATTTATTTTGGAAGATACTAAAAAGGAAAGTACCTCATCTAATATGAAACGGAGGGAGTATTATTTTATTACAATATGATTTGGGTTGTAAGTCGTGTTTGGGGCCTAGTGCCGATCTGTTTTCCCCTTGAGGGCTGTGTTTACTATATTTTCCTCACTGATATGCTATGATTTTACACTCAGTCTTTTTTTGATAAATTGTTTTGACACTCAGAGTATTTTAATACTATTTATTGGAAAATGAAACACTGTTTTGGGTCGAGAACCCAGTATGTTTATGGCCTAAGGGAAAATTCAGAGTGTCTGACTGAGTGAAGCTTTCAAGCCTATATTGTGAGGAGGATTTCAGGCCTTATATGAGGGAGTCTTTCAAGCCTCTATTGTGAGGAGGCTTTCAGGCCTTATGTTGTTATAGCGCTTGGGATGTAGGAGCCCCTCCGAAGTCTGTATACACCCCCAGTGAGCGCAGGTACCTACTGAGTGATGATGATTGCCCGCGGGGCTAATACTGAGTGATTGTGAGGATGCCTGATGGGCTGATACAGAGTGATTGTGAGAATGCCTGATTGCAATGGTTACGAGAAATGATTTTGGCCCGAGGGGCAGTTTTATGAAAATGATATTTACTGAATTTTTGAACTATAAACCACTTGTTCTCAAAATGGTTCTTATTGAGGATTTTACTGAGATGTATTGATATTATACTTGTTTCAAAGGATTTTCTAGCAACTGGGTTTCAAACTTATGTAATTGCTGTATACTTTTGGAGACGTGATGTTTTACTGTTTTTGTGAATTAGTGTATCTGTACTGTATGTTTTATAGTTCTCAGACTGTGATTTATTTTCATTACTACTGAGTTGGCGTGCTCATAAAGACTTCATGTGCCTCTGTGCACAGACTAGGTACCGATTTGGAGCAGTGGCTGCCTTGTTCGTTAGCAGGAGTTCACGGGATTTCGAGGTAGCTGTCCAGCGTCCACAACTTCTCCATTTCCCTTCCTTGATTAGTATTAGAAATTGATTCATAGACATTTATTATTACATTAACAGAGTTAGGTTTATTTCTTTTTAGATGCTCATGATCATTGACTCCAGTCTTGGGAGGTTTTGTTTAGACTTATTAGGGTGTTAAGACTTAAATAATTCATTTTATTGCTATGTTTGCTGTTTATCATTGTATTATGAACTATTATAAAAGAACCAATACGTATAAAGTGAGGGTTGGCTAGCCTAGATCCACGATAGGCGCCATCACGACCTATTAGGATTTGGGGTCGTGACAAGTTGGTATCAGAGCTCTAGGTTGCATAGGAATCAACGGTCATGAGCAGGTTTAGTAGAGTCTTGCGGATCGGTACAGAGACGTTTGTACTTATCTTCGAGAGATTGAAAAACTCTTAGGAAAAATCTCAATTTCTTGAACTCTTTCGTGCCAATCTATTG
>ML241933.1:34309-82565 GCA_005239495.1 Nicotiana undulata
TCAGGCACCGGCAGTGCCTATTGTTATTCCGGGTCTTCAGGAGACCCTGGCTCAGATATTGACGGTGTGTTCCAATTTAGCTCAGGCAGTTTCTATGTCCACTACTGCCACTGTAGCTCAAGCTGGGGGAGGCAATCAGACTCCAGCTGCCCGAACACCTGAGCAGGCTATACAGGGTATTCAGACACCGAGGGTAGACCCAGCTCACCCGGTTGTCCCAGTCCACGATTTTGTGGTTCCAGCTACGCCCGAGGATGAGCAGCGTAGACTGGAGAGGTTCAACAGACTTAAGCCTCCGACTTTCAGCGGTACAGAGGGCGAGGATGCCCAAGGTTTTCTTGATAAATGCCAGAGGATACTACGTACTGCGGGTATTTTGGAGACCAGTGGGGTCTCGTTTGCTACATTTTAGTTTGTTGGTGCTGCTTTTACTTGGTGGGAGTCATTCGAGAGGCGTAGGCCGGTTGGTTCAGCACCACTCACTTGGCAGCAGTTCTCCATGATCTTTTTGGAGAAGTATGTTCCTCAGTCCCACAGAGAGGAGCAACGCAGATAGTTTGAGCAGTTGCGTCAGGGAGAGTTGTCAGTTACTCAGTACGAGATGAGGTTTTCCGAGTTGGCCAGACATGTTTTTGAGATTGTCCCTACTGACAGGGAGAGGATTAGGCGGTTTGTAGATGGTCTTACTTATCAGCTTCGGATCTTGATGACCAGAGAGAGTGTCTGGAGCTACATTTGAGCAGGTTGTTGACATTGCTCGGGATATTGAGTCGGTTCGTAGGCAGAATCGTGAGGAGAGAGAGGTCAAGAGGCCTCGGGGATCAGGTAGCTTCAGTGGTGCCCTTTCTAGAGGGCAGTTTCAACACAACATAGGTCGTCCATTTAGACCTCCATAGTCAGTTCGCCCAGCTTATAGTGGTATATCTTCGGGGCAGGGTCCTCGCAATTCTCATCAGGGACGTTCATCTTTTAGTGCCCTCCCATCTTAGAGCTCCACCCGAGCATCATCTTATCAGGGCTCTTCTATACATGTTTCGTTTGGTGGTCATCAGGGTGACCGGGGTTCTTGTCAGTTTTCATCTCCGGCTTCATGTGGTTGTTATAAGTGTGGAGAGTTCGGACATGGGTGGAGGCCGTGTCCCCGTCGTCCTATTAGTTCATCCCCACAGAGGGTCCAGCCCTCGGCTTCAGCCCTAGTCACTTCACCACCTACCCAAGCCGCTAGGGGTGGTGGTCAGGTAGCTAGAGGTCGTCCTAGAGGGGAGGTCGAGTAGGTGGAGGCCAGTCGCGCATTTATGCACTTCCGGCTAGGCCTGATGCTATGGCATCTGATGCAGTGATTACAGGTACTATTTCAGTTTTTCACACTGATGCTTTGGCTTTATTTGACCCTGGTTCCACGTACTCTTATGTCTTATCCTATTTTGCTCTTTTTCTAAATATGCCCCGTGTCTTTAGTTACGCCTGTTCATGTTTCGACTCCGATGGACGATACTATTGTCGTGGACCGTGTGTATCGTTCGTGTCTTATATCTATTGGGGGTCTGGAGACCCGAGTGGACTTGATGTTACTCAGTATGGTTGATTTTGATGTGATTCTGGGCATGGATTGGTTATCCCCATGTCATGTGATTCTTGATTGTCACGCTAAGAACGTTACCCTATCTATGCCCGGAATTCCGAGAGTTGAGTGGAGAGGGTCTATAGAGCATGTGCCTAGAAGAGTGATTTCTTATTTAAAGGCTCAGCGTATGGTTGAGAAAGGGTGTGAATCTTATCTTGCTTTTGTGAGGGATGTTAGTAGTGAGACTCCATCTGTTGATTCCGTTCCTGTAGTCCGTGATTTTCCGGATGTATTCTCTGCAGACCTGACAGGGATATTGATTTTTGTATTGACCTGGTGCCCGACACTCAGCCTATCTCTATTCCATTTTACTGCATGGCACCAGCGGAGTTCAAAGAATTGAAAGAGCAACTTCAAGAACTCTTAGATAAGTGGTTCATTCGGTCTAGTGTGTCGCCTTGGGGTGCGCCGGTGTTGTTTGTGAAAAAGAAGGATGGTTCGATGCGTATGTGTATTGATTACAAGCAGCTGAATAAGGTAACAGTAAAGAACCGGTATCCTTTACCTCGTATTGATGACTTATTTGATCAGCTTCAGGGGGCTAAGGTGTTCTCCAAGATCGACTTGAGGTCGGGGTATCATCAATTGAAGATTCGGGATTCTGACATTCCGAAGACTGCTTTCAAGACCAGGTATGGTCATTATGAATTTCTGGTTATGTCATTTGGGCTGACCAATGCCCCAGCAGCGTTCATGCAATTGATGAATATTGTGTTTCAGCCTTACCTTGATTCGTTCGTCATTGTGTTCATTGGTGACATCCTGATTTATTCTCGTAGCCAGGAAGAGCATGCTCATCACTTGAGGATTGTGTTACAGAGATTGAGGGAGGAGAAGTTTTATGCAAACTTCTCTAAGTGTGAGTTTTGGCTTGGTTTAGTAGCTTTCTTGGGGCATGTAGTGTCTAGTGAGGGTATTCAGGTTGATCCGAAGAAGATTGAGGCAGTGCAGAGTTGGCCCAGACCGTCTTCAGCTACAGATATTCGGAGTTTCCTCGGTTTGGCGGGTTACTACCATCGCTTTGTGGAAGGATTCTCATCTATTGCTTCACCTTTGAACATGTTGACCCAAAAGGTTGCTCCATTCAAATGGTCTGATGAGTGTGAGGAGAGCTTTCAGAAGCTCAAGTCAGCATTGACCACAGCTCCGGTTTTGGTTTTTCCTACTGGTTCGGGTTCTTACACAGTTTATTGTGATGCTTCTAGAGTTGGTTTGGGAGCCGTATTGATGCAGGACGGTAGGGTGATTGCCTATGCGTCTAGACAGTTGAAGGTGCACGAAAAGAATTACCCAGTGCACGATCTTGAGTTAGCTGCTATTGTTCATGCCTTAAAGATTTTGCGGCATTATCTGTATGGAGTGCAGTGTGAGATTTACACCGATCATCGTAGCTTGCAGTACCTGCTAAGGCAGAAGGACTTGAATTTGCGACAGAGGAGATGGTTGGAGCTTCTCAAGGACTATGACTTGACTATTTTGTATCATCCGGGGAAGGCCAATGTGGTGGCCGATGCCTTGAGTCGCAGAGCCGAGAGTTTGGGAAGTCTAGCTTACCTTTCAGCAGCAGAGCAGCCTTTAGCACTTGATGTTCAGGCTTTAGCGGGTCAGTTGGTGAGATTGGATTTGTCAAACCCTCCTCGAGTATTAGCTAGCATGGCTTCCCGGTCTTCTCTCTATGATCAGATTAAAGCTCGCCAGTATGATGAGCGGCGCTTGTTAGTTCTTCAGGATAGAGTTCGTCGGGGTGATGCCAGAGATGTGACTATTGGTGATGATGGAGTTATGAGGATGCAGATCCGTATTTGCGTGCCTAATGTGGATGGTACTCGAGAGTGGATATTAGCAGAGGCTCACAACTCGCGGTATTCTATCCATCCGGATGCCGCGAATATGTATCATGAGACAAAAGTATTAGTGGAGGCGGATGAAGAGAGATATTGTTGAGTATGTAGCACAGTGTCTCAACTGCCAGCAAGTCAAGTATGAGCACTAAAGACCAGGTGGTTTGCTTCAGAGGTTAGATATTCCAGAGTGGAAATGAGAGAGAATTACTATGGACTTTGTAGTTGGGCTTCCATGGAATTTGAAGGGTTTTGAAGCTATTTGGGTTATTGTGGATAGATTGACCAAGTCCGCGCATTTCATTCCTGTTAGTACTATTTATATTCCGGAGCAGTTGGCTGGTATTTACATTAAGGAGATTGTCCGGTTGCATGAAATTTTGGTTTCTATTATTTCTGACAGAGGTACTCCGTTCACATCTCAGTTTTGGAGGTCCGTACAGAAAGGTATGGGTACTGATGTAGAGTTGAGCACTGCATTTCATCCTCAGACCGACGGGCAGTCGGAACGGACTATTCAGATATTAGAGGATATGTTACGGGCTTGTGTGATTGATTTTGGTGGTTCGTGGGATCAGTTTCTACCATTAGCGGAGTTTACATATAATAACAGCTATCAGTCCAGTATTTAGATGGCCCCATATGAGGCTTTATATGGTAGGAGGCGTAGATCTCCGGTTGATTGGTTCGAGCATGGTGAGGCTAAGTTATTGGGCACATATTTGATTCAGGATGCGTTGGAGAAGGTGAAGTTGATTCAGGAGCGACTTCGCACGGCGCAGTCTAGGCAGAAAAGTTATGCGGACCGGAAGGTCCGGGATGTGTCATTTATGGAAGGTGATAAGTTATTGCTGAAGGTATCACCAATGAAGGGTGTTATGAGGTTCGAAAAGAGAGGAAAGCTAAGTCCATGGTTTATTAGTCCTTTTGAGGTACTTCAGAAGGTTGGAGAGGTGGCTTATAGACTTGCCTTGCCACCCAGCCTGTCGAGTGTCCATCCGGTGTTTCATGTGTCGATGCTCAGTAAGTATGTTGGTGACCCGTCTCATGTGTTAGACTTCAGCACAGTTCAGCTCGAGGGTAATATGTCATATGAGGTTGAGCCAGTAGCTATTTTAGCTCGCGAGGTCAGAAAGTTGAGGTCTAAGGATATAGCATCACTGAAGGTGCAGTAGAGAGGTCAGCCAGTGGAGGAGGCTACTTGGGAGACCGAGCGGGAGATGCAGAGCAAATATCCACACTTGTTTGAGACTCCAGGTATGTTTCTAGACCCGTTCGAGGACGAAAGTTTGTTTAAGAGGGGGAGAATGTAACGACCCGGTCTGTCATTACGTGGAACCTGCATTATAATTACTGTTAATGACTTGTCATAGATTGGTTATACCATATTTTATGTATTGGAGTTGATAGGCTTGAAATCGAATGGTTGTAGTGAGAGTTCAGTCAATTAGCCTTTAAAAATAGCCTTAAAATGGGAAAAGTCAACTAAGAGTTGACTTATTGGTATGACCTCGGAATGCGGATTTTATGGTTCGCATAGCTTCGTTAGGTGATTTGGGACTTAGGAGTATGTTCAGAATAATTTTGTGATGTCCGGTGTAGAATTAGGCTTGAATTGACGAAAGTTAGTTTTTGGCAATTCCGGTTGGCAGTAGAAAATAGGCTATCGGGGTCGGAATGGAATTTCGACAGTTGGAACAGGTTTGTAATGTCATTTTGGATATGTCTGCAAAATTTCAGGTCAATCGGAGTTTTTTTGGATAGTTTCGGCATCGTTGGTGGATTTTAGAAATTTGAAAGTTCTTAGGCTTGAATCCGATGCCATTTTGGTATTTTAATGTTAATTTTAGTGTTTTGAGAGTGCAAATAAGTTTGAACGATCATATGTGACGTATTAGTATATTTGGTTGGGGTCCCGAGGGGCTCTGGATTTTATTCGGGTGCTTAACGGAGGTTTGAACTTGGAAATTGCAGCAATACAACTGTTGGTGCTGGTGTAACCGCACCTGCGGAAGTTTGACCGCAGGTGCGGCAGTGGGTCGCAGGTGCGGAGAGGTCGCAGGTGCGGTCTCGCAGGTGCCGTTAACTGAGTCGCAGGTGCGGAAACCCTGGGCAAAATATAAATTAAACCCTCCGCGACTTAAACCCTTTTTACACAATTTAGTACGGACAGAGAGCTTGGGGGGCGGTTTTTGAAGAGGGTAATCAGTGTTCTTCATAGAGGTAAGTATTTTGATCATTAAAACTCAATTATGGGTGATTATGGAACATAATCCCCAGTATTAAATTCATGAAAATCAGTAGAAAATGTGGGCTTAGGGCTTGGGATTATGAGACCTTTAGGGGTCGAGTTGAGGGGTCAAACGGACTCCGAATTTGATGTTCTTTATATGTACCGACTCATGAGATGATAAAGAACATTTTGGTATAATAAATTTCCGAGTTTCAGAACGCGAGCCCGGGGGTCGGGTTTTGACCGAATTCGGATTTTTGAGCTAAATTCGATATTTTTCAATTGGAATTTATTCCTTGAGCATAATTTGATGATAGAAATATGAACTTGGTAGATTTGGAGCATTCGGAAGTTGATTCGAAGGGCAAATGCATTGCGAAGTAGTTTCGGGGTAGTTTGAGGTAAGTAATGTCTTTAAATCCTGTCCTAAGGGTATGAAACCCAGAACTATGCACCCTTTCACGGGTTTTGAAATGCAAAGGTTAAAACTTTGGAGATATATTCCTTACTTAGGTGAATATTGAGTTGCTTAACCGAATTTTAAGCCTATGCTTAATTAGTATTATTTTATTACGATATGATTTGGGTTGTAAGCCGTGTTTGGGGCCTAGTGCCGATCTGTTTTCCCCTTGAGGGTTGTGTTTACTATATTTTCCTCACTGATATGCTATGATTTTACACTCAGTCTTTTCCTGATAAATTGTTTTGACACTTGAGAGTGTTTTGATACTATTTATTGGAAAATGAAATACTGTTTTGGGTCGAGAACCCGGTATGCTTATGGCCTAAGGGAAAATTGAGAGTGTCTGACTGAGTGAGGCTTTCAGGACTATATTGTGAGGAGGCTTTCAGGCCTTATATGAGGGAGGCTTTCAGGCCTATGTTGTGAGGAGGCTTTCAGGCCTTATATGAGGGAGGCTTTCAAGCCTATATTGTGAAGAGGCTTTCAGGCCTTATGTTGTTATAGCACTTGGGCTGTAGGAGCCCCTCCGGAGTCTGTACACACCCCCAGTGAGCGCAGGTACCTATTGAGTGATGATGACTGCCCGCGGGGCTAATACTGAGTGATTGTGAGGATGCCTGATGGGCTGATACAGAGTGATTGTGATGCCTGATGGGCAATGGTTACGAGAAATGATTTTGGCCCGAGGGGTAGTTTTATGAAAATGATTTTTACTGAGTTTTTGAACTATAAACCACTTGTTTTCAAAATGGTTCTTATTGAGGATTTTACTGAGATGTATTGATATTATACTTGTTTCAAAGGATTTTCTAGCAACTGGGTTTCAAACTTATGTAATTGCTGTATACTTTTGGAGACGTGATGTTTTACTGTTTTTGTGAATTAGTGTATATGTACTGTGTGTTTTATAGTTCTCAGACTGTGATTTATTTTCATTACTACTGAGTTGGCGTACTCATAAAGACTCCCTGTGCCTCTGTGCACATATCCAGGTACCGATTTGGAGCAGTAGCTACCTTGTTCGTTAGCAGCAGTTCACGGGATTTCGAGGTAGCTGTCCAGCGTCCACAACTTCTCCATTTCCCTTCCTTGATTAGTATTAGAAATTGATTCATAGACATTTATTATGACATTAGGTTTATTTCTTTTTAGATGCTCATGATCATTGACTCCAGTCTTGGGAGGTTTTGTTTAGACTTATTGGGGCGTTAAGACTTAAATAATTCATTTTATTGCTATGCTTGTTGTTTATCATTGTATTGTGAACTATTATAAAAGAACTAATGCGTATAAAGTGAGGGTTGGCTAGCCTAGTTCCACGATAGGCACCATCACGTCCTGTTAGGATTTGGGGTCGAGACATTCATGAAATTGTTTCTAAAAGTTATGATCAGATTTAATAAGTTTATTTCCAGAAATTATAAAGTGCCAAACGTTTTGACAGAGGTGTCAATGGGATATTTAAAAACCGATTAAATCGACCGAACCGAATCGCGCCGATAGGTTCTTATATAAATTTACAACCGTACCGATAATTAGGGCAGGTTATTTATTGTATAAAAATAAATTAAAAAAACATCGAACCGTGCCGAATAAATTTATACATGGAAAATATATTTATATATTAACTTTAAAAATAATAAAGCATTAAATTTTTCCTTGGGCTTTGAAATTATGAAAATAGTTACAAGCCAACAACTAATTAAAATCAAAATCCTATTTCCCAAACCTATTATGCTACTCCTACTGAAACTAAATTATTTCCAGCATATTTACTAGCAAGACACAAGTATTCTAGCGATTATGAGTAGCAAACTATAATTTATTGAATATGTTTTCTTTCATTTAGATTTATCTTTTTGAATATTTAATCTTCTATAGGCTTTATTCTTGAGTCCCAATTTGATTAATATCTTTCTACTTGTGTGATTTATTTTTTCGTTGTCTTTGCTTTGTCTCTTTTACGGTGTTGTAGATGTTTGACAAATAAATATTGATCTTGGTTCAAATAATTAAATTTATGTAAATAGGGGCTAATCTTAGCTAGATATAATATCCTTAGATGGAATTTTTAAATAAGCAATAAATAATGTGCAAGTATGGTCGGACAGTGGTAGTGGTATGTAGTGAATTCCACAAATCAGAAATAACAATGTAGCATTTAATAACGATGAACAACAATAAATGACATTTAAGTAAATTGAAGGAACGAGTCACCCAAGAAAGGATGAAAGTAAAGGATGTTCTTCTGACAATGATGAATGATAGAGAATCCCTTGAATATTTGAGTTATTCTCGGATCTAGTGGAAAAGTATAGACAAGAATCTCAGTGAAAAGGTGATGTTTGTATCTTAGCAGGTGAGATCTGATTCTTTTAGTCAAAATGTGTTCTTTACAAATGAAAATCACATGTCCCCTATCATTGTCTCTTCTTCTATATATATGGTACATGTTCCTAAGAAGCCCTAATAGTACAAATACAGAAAATATCCACGAAATATTCTCCTTAATATCCTATGTTGAAAACTAGTTGTTACAACTCTGTCAACAGTATTCGATCTCGACCTTGACTCTTGTTGACACCTGGACTACGACACTCGTTGACTCTTCGACCACAGAATTCGCTGCTTCTTTTGCCATTTCGATAAACGACGACTTGGGAACTCTTCCCTTAGTACTATCTTGGCTTAAATATTCAAAAGGCAGATTTTGTCCCACACAGTTAGTCCCTCCACTTATTAAGGCTGGCTTCAGGAGGGTTCAGTGCGCGGATCTTGTTCGTTGTGGTCAAAACAATCGAGCGAGCTTTGCAGGTCGTGGTGGTTTCGGCGAACTGGCAACATGGCCCTACGCATGCCGCTCATTTCAAACGCTTCAATTTTCTGTTGGAGTCATGCTGTCCACAAGTTAGGATGAAGTCATGACGTCACGCGTCATTATGACGTATGTTCCCGATGCGTTGCTTCTTTTCGCGTGTGACCTCTGATTGAACCTTCTTATTCGATTTCTGTGCTAGTAATGATGAATGTTTTCGTTCCTGGTGCCAAAACCCTTATAAATAGAGGTATTTGGCTGCGACTTTGAGGTTTAGGTTTTATGTTGTTTCAAAATCTTATATAATTCTCTTGTTGTTTTCTCGCTTCGAACCTCCCTTCTTTGTTCTAGTAATTTGTACTGATCTTAATTCTTCCTCGTTTGATACCTCTCTTTCTTTTATCAAAATATGTCATACATGCATTCTGAGTCTCGTGAGGGAAGCGATGTGATCCTTTTGGCAATGGTGTTTCCTCTTCATGAGGAGAATGTTACTACTGCCGTCGAGGATAGAGCCTTTCCATTGGTAAAGGAGATAATTCCTTGCAACCTTGATTCCAGATCCGAATTCACCAAATTGCCTGAAGCTGAACCTGGAGCCTTTCAGTTAGTGATGACGGTGAAGGATTTAAGAAGAGCTTAAGGCTAAGTTTGGCCTTCCCAATCATGTTGAACTAATCTCGGATGGGTGGGACATGGTGCACGTCCACCGTCTTGGGTACTGCGCCTTTTATACCTACCATTTCTAAGTCGGCTATACTCTCCCTCTCCTTCCGCTGGCGGAAGAATTCTATCGTTATTATGGTATTTTCCCAGCGCATCTCGCGTCGTACGTTTCCAAGCTTATAAGGATGCTCACCAAGTTTGTTGTGCTAGCAAAGGCCGAACTCGCACTTCGGCATATGATACATTTGTTTGCCCTTGCTTTTATAGAGGGATGATGTTGAATCTTCACCACTGAGGAGGCAAGTGATTGGTAATAAAGATGGACGACAAAGCCAGCCGCCAATTATAGTTCAACTTCTTCTTTGTCAAAATCGAGGACGTGGTGGACAACGTCGACGGTTTTCCTAAGGCTTGGAATTGAACTTGTAAGTACCTAGTTTCCTTGTTTTTAGGTATCTGATTTTTCTCCCGTGCTTGGTCGTGGTCTTTGACCTCTTATCATTTTCTTACATAGCCGAAACCTCGCCTCCTCCTTTGGGCGAAGACATTTCTGACTGGGTTGGTCGGCTCTTCCCTCACAACATAGAGATCTGTGAGTGGTCATGTTTCTTCAAGAAATTTGGTCCTACTCTCCTTTTGTCGGGTAAATTCTTTTTATCATCAGTGTCTTAATTCTTTTTTTTTTTTTTACCTTTGCTGATTTTATCCCTTCCCTATGTTTTTCGTAGATTCAGCCAGGGGATCTTCGAAGACATCGATGCTCCCGTTCCCTCATTCTAAAAGATGAAAGCTACTACGTCCTCGCCTCTTGCCCCTTCTTTGACTGAGGCTACTTCTGTTCGTGCCCCGTTCCGTTCTTCGACTGCGGTTGCTTCTATTCGTGCCCCAGTCCCTCCAGTGGCTGCGTCCGAATCTATCCCTTCTTCGGCCGTGGAGACTTTGGCGGCGGAAACCTTAACTCTTCCCTTGTTTGGTCTTATCGATGAGGATGAAGAACCCTTTCCTAGTGATGAGGATCTGATGCCTCGTTAGAGAAGGGCCATGGACGTCATGAGGGAGAGGTTGGCGGCCACCGATGTGGGAGACTACGACTCTGTCCTCCGAAAGACAGCCACATTGCATATCAGGGAGAGCCTAGAGGCTAGTCCCGAGACCATTTGTTTTGACAATACAAAAGTACAACCACAAGAGGCTGCGATCGAAGGCGTGGTGGGTCACGACCATGTTCTCTCAAGATGCGAAGAGGCCTCCTCTTCTAGTGTTGCGGAGGACGTACCTCCTTCGAGTGATGATAGAAGTAAGGTTGTTGCTGAGGAGGATGTTGGATCCGATTCCGACATGGATGCAGATGAGCTTCGTATAAGTATATTCGTTGTTAGTTTTCCTTTGGTTTTGTTTTTTCACAGTTTCTAACTCATTTTGTTCGTTTCGTAGACGGTCATCTTAGAAATTGAAAGTTCTCATAGGGAGTAGAGGCGCAAGGAAATCTATGTGAAGTTGAAGGACAAGTACTTTCGAGTCCTTGAGAAGTATTGGGAGCTTCAGTGTCAGCTTCGTGAGGGCGACAATATGTGCCAACTGAGGGAGGACATGAAGGCCAGGGACGAGGAGCTGGTGCGGATGGTAGGGAAGTTCAACGTCTTGGAGGGTACGTTGAGGATCAAAGAGTAAGAGCTTGAGCTCATCAAGGGGTCGAAGCCCAGTGCAGCGATCTCCAAGATCAAGTCGTTTTGCTGCATGCCTAGCTTGAGGAGTGTCAATTCAAGGTGGAGGCTCTAAGTAGCGAGGTCGCCAATAAGGTAGAGGATCTAGAGAAGGCAGAGTCTGCTTGGTTTGAGGGTTTGAGGAAGGCAGAGTCTCTTGAGATGGTGATATAGACTCTCCGTTTTGAGCGAGAGAATGACTTAGAAATGATAAAGCTTAAAGAAGAGCGGTTCGATGAGAGGATTGGAGAGTTGGAGAAAGAGACTTCTGGCCTCTACGATCGAGTTGTTGACCTTGAGTCCCAGAAGGCCCAATTACTGGTGCAGCCTTCCTCTCCTCGTACTTAAGATATTCCTAACGTTCCTCGAGAGTTGTATGAGGAGTGGATTCATGCCGAGGCTTAGTTAGATATATATTTGAGCTTTGCATCCGGCGAGATCCGTTTCTAAGGCTTCCCTCGAAGATGCTCGTGTAAATATCGTGAAGCTCGAGTCACATGTGGGTATGATCTCGCTACACGTGAGGCCGGTGAGCACGAGGGGGATGAGGGTGTGGACCGGCTCGAAGAGAATTCTTGGTATGACATTGCATATCTTGAGGGCGAAGGTGGCGATGGTGAGGGTATTGATAGTCAGGTTGGCGATGCTCTTGAGGGCCAAGTCGGCGAGAATGATGAAGGTCGTGATTGTTTCACCCCATGTTTTCGTATGTGAAAGTACGCCATAACTGAATTTAAGAAAGCTCGGAAACAAGATGTTACATCTGGCATTTTCGAACGTTAACGTTTTGTCGTAAGATTAATCAATGTAAGCTCGGGAATGAGATTATTTTGATGTCATAAGTATTACGCTATTTCAAATAAGTGTTATGTAAAATCGTGAAGGTGAGAGGGTAAATGAATCAAATAAAGTGAATTTCGTCGAAGTTTGACATTTTGAGATATCCCGTATTTATTGATTTGTGTCATACAAGGTACCCCATGACCATGATAGTAAGATGTATAAAATATATTAAAAGTGAGTAGTATTATAAGCAATTTAAGATAATTCTTAATTATGTAGCCAATCGGGTAATTATTGCTTTTTGTGGGGGATTATCAAATTAATTTGATATTTTAGATAATCCTTTGAACCCCAACGTGGCAGCAACATATAATCAACCAAATGACTCTTTATTCACAAAGCAAGGTGGCAAAGTTATTTGAATAATGGTTGGCCAAATCACCACATGGACGGGGCCCACAACCTAAGACAAGAGACCTCTAATTTACTAAGGGAGATGCTTATCTCTAGAAAGTCTTAAGAGGAAAACTTCAGCAAACTCATACAAAGCTATAATTCATTTTTGAATCCCTACATATCAAATAGTGCTTCAGCAAAGATGTTGATTTAAAATAGCAACGTAATAGCTTCAAATGTTTCATACGAAGATTATTTAATACTATAGCAACGTGGGATTTGCGATTCTAAGGAAGTACAGTGCAATCTTTCTCAACAATATTATACGGATTTTTTTCTACTTCGATCCGCCATTACGTGATTTGTCGCAATTGACGTGTGTTAGAGGGATTGTCAAGGGAATGAACTCAGGTATGTTAAGTCTATTCCTTCTTTCTTTTGGCATGATCTATACGACACAAACGCAACGAGCAAATGCATTATTTCCATAATTGACTCTATTCATAGAAATACTAGAAATGCTTATGTTCTTGATTTCCCATGTGTCATATTATTCTATCATCTGTTCATGGGACTTAGAAAAATACGTAAGTTGAAAAAGTTTACTTCATGATATCGCTCAAAGGCATAATGGTCTTATGACATTTCGAGAGATTTTATTGATGTACTTCTCATGCATTTCATTCATTTATACATGTACATTTACCCATGACCAAATGGCGTTATATACGCGTATATATGTATATTATATGTATATGGGATATGGAAAAAGGTTACGGCGTTATATGCGCACCACCACCTGATCAACTGATATACATGGATACTTTTGCCCACGTTGGCCGAGATGATATGATGGGATTACCTCAGAGTCTTGATGATGTTATGAACACATGTACCTATGTAGAACATGACATTCATACGCATATGCATGACAATATAAGTATTTCATGATTTACAGAGTTATCTAGACTTACAAGTTGAATCATTTACTCCATGTTTCTTCCATGTCTTTTATATACTTATTTGTGTGCCTTACATACTCGGTACATTATTCGTACTGACGTCCCTTTTTCCTGGGGATGCTGCATTTCATGCCCGCAGGTCTCGATAGACAGGTTGAGAGTTCTCCAAGTATTCTATCAGTTCAGCGAGAGGTGTTGGTGCACTCCATTTGCTCCGGAGTTGCTTATTTGGTTCGTATGATTTAGACATGTATTGATTGGTAAGTCGAGGCCCTGTCCATGACTTATGACGGTTATGTTCTCTTAGAGGCTTGTAGACATTTGTCATGCACGTAAAAGATTGTATGACCTTGTCGGTCTATGTTTAGTGTACAAGTGATCATTTTGATTTTATAGGACTGTATGTCTAATGTATAAATTGGTATTACATGTTTTATTCCAGTCATCCTACGACAACCATCATGTCTCGTTTATTTTGGTAGCATGATACGAAAAGATACGTTATGTTGGTATTCGGTTCAGTAAAGTACTAGGTGCCCGTCGCGGCCTAACGGTTTGGGTCGTGACAAAAGTGGTATTAGAGCAGTTTTGTCCTAGGGAGTCTACAAGCCGTGTCTAGTAGAGTCTTGTTTATGGGTGTGTTGTGCACCAAACTTATAAGCAATAGGCTACAGGGCATTTAGGATTGTCACTCTTTCTTCTTACTCTAGATAGTGTGGTAGAGCTGAGTTGTAAGAACTCAATTTCCTAAGCTCTATCATATTCATAATACAACGATGCCTACTTCTAGAAAGACGGTTGGTAAGAGATATAGCTATGGAAGAGTTGAGTCAGAGGAACTCGATTTTTCCATCATGCTTATGATGGATAAATATAAGGTATTCGGGAGATCATGTGTATATAATATGTGTAAGCTTCATGATAAGGATCCCTAAGAATGCTTATCCTCTCTTATGGTAAAAAAGCAATGAAAGAATTAGAAGGTACAAGTTTCAACAAGTAAAAGAAGCAAGGTGAAAAGGGGTACGAGGTACCTAGTTAGTAGAGATGAACATTATCTACAATTTAAGTAGAGAAATATAAGCATTTTGATTTACCTTCAATTGTAACAAAGGTATGTACAATTGGCCACACCCATCTCATTTAGTAGTATAAGAGAAGGACAGATATCAGGATCCAACTGGGGTTAGAGTGACCCAAAATGGTGGATGGATTGTTTGCGTTAGTTGACATTTAGGATATTGTAAATGTGCTAATAGACCTCCTTGTGAGACACCCAGATGGTGCACTCTACAATAGTACAGGCAGATATGAGAAGTACAAAGATAGGCACTGGAAGCCTTGAAGGGATAAATATTAACTTGTGACTCTCGTCCCTAGTAGATAAAGAATGTTAGGAAATTCGAAGAGCCAATGGATGGAGCAAGGGGAGTTAAAAGCAAAAGAATGTCTTGTTCTACTTTTCCGAATAAAGTGATAGACATAGATGTTAGCGGGAAATAAGAAGAGAGTTAGTGAAGCATTATGAGTAGGATGTGATACATAGATGACAATGGTAGATAAAAAAAATGGCAGTATTACAGAGTATATAGTCAAGTGAAGGAAAAAACGAGAGGAGCCAGGCCTTGAGACAACAAATGAGTATAGGCAATAAAGTTATACCCTTATTTTAAGAAATATCATCACTCTAACGTGACTACCAGAAGGAAAAGTTAGACCCCAGAGTAATAGAAATTAGTATGGGCTAGTGAACAAGATAAACTAAACATGATTTAGGGACTGAGTGATTTGATAATAGTTGGTATCATGAGAATTTCATATTTCGTTCCAACGATAGTAGAATGGACAACAGAACAAGATTCAAGAGATATTCGGAAAATGGTCATTCAGGAAGACGCTTCCTTAAAGCAAGCAATGTGAGCAAAGTTAAGCTTAAGGGACGGTATGTGCCAGTTATATTAAGTGTCACCATCATGAATAAGGAATTTTGTTATCCTTGGTACAGAAGGATTACCGCTAGGCGAGTAAGGGTCATCAATGATGTAAAAGACGCCAAATATGAAGAGGTAAAAATATCTATAGGTAGATCGTCGTAGCTCTAACTCTTAGTATTCCCCTAAAGGGGAAAATATGAAGTGATGTGGCATTAAGTCAAAATTAAGTGGATCTAGTAACTATGGAATGGTAAAGGAAAAATGTGATGAAAATGAAAAAGGAATGAGCTTGAACTTATACAAATCCTACATATATGATATGATTCTAGAACATTATACAAGCACGACTTCAAGGAAAGAAAGTAAGGGTTCCTACCCGAGATGATATTGATAAGTAAGGAGCCAGTGCGAGACGTAAGTTAAGACAAAGGGAATAACCCAAGAGGGATTACATGGAATATAGATATAAGAATGGGCCAACGAGTAGTTAGTAGTTGATTCACAAAGAGCCTAGTTATGGCTCGATAAGAGGATACAGACAAATCAATAGATCGTGCAAGATAAACAGAGTGGAACCCAACTTGGGGAATTCAATCTCGATGATATGACATCGTGAACCTTGAGAAATATTCAGATAGGAGTTGGGGTAGATAAAGATATTGTATGAGTTTTAAGGATATAAAAGAGAGTACCACTGGAAAGTCAGTCAAAATGTTAGTTCAGAAGCAACCCTACAAGCACGGGGGCGTGGAGATATGTAACTACGGATAATTATAGGCGAGTAAGAACATCAAAAACTCTGTCAAGCATATGATGTGATAAGATCGCAGTTTTACAAGAGTCAGAAGGTATCCCTATGTACTACAACGAAAGACTGGTTGAGGAAATAAGGAAGAAGGCTTCAATCTAAGCACAATGACCTAAAAAGGAAATGGTCGTGTGATAATAGTCTCACAACAACATTGTATGCACTCCATAAGAAAGTTGCACCTACCGTGGCTAATGAGCGGTAAAAAATAAATCAAAAGATGATATTCAAGATCATATGGGTTGTATGGAATTCCAATACGTGTGGGCACTAAGATAAGCCAAGTATTCATGAAACAAGTGGCAGAACGCCCAAGAAAAGAAATTGATTGCATTTAAAGAAAGTTGAGAAGGAACAACGGGAATTATTCGATCAATGATCCAGAGATAATTACATTATGAACGCACTTAAGATTTTGGAGTATTATCCATGCAGCATATATATTGGCATTAATACAGACGTAGAAGACTTCGGTATAAGTTAAAAGAAAGAATAGAGTCTAGGTCATAGACGAATGATTGAATTGTTAGAAGATTGTATCATGGATATTTCATAGCATCCATGAAGGGCTAAAGTAATAACTAGTACCATGAACCGCAGATCGGAAGATAGCTTAAGCCTACATAAAGGTTGATTAGAAGGAAGAGGAGACTAAAACGTTACTTCAACTATGTAAATCAGGAGTCTGATTATTTTACCCAGAAAATTATAGACCTCGTGATTGAGAACATTGCAGGATCACTCTTAAATATCCGAGGTACAAGAGAGATAGAATAGTATCCATATTCTATAATGGCTCTACGATAAAGCCAGTCAGAAGAGTACCGGCCTTATAAGAAGTTAGTATGAAGCTGTCACCGGATTGTGTATGCACCAAAGGTGCAAGTAGTATAATAGAGCTTCATGTCGTGGATTTGAATTATACTTACACGGAAGGGAGGTCATGAAGGAGATAGAATATGTAATGCGAGATATTAAGGTAAGTAGGTAAAGGTTAACAACATAAGAGATACTCAAATGCAGAAGGTTGTGAATAGTCCATAATGCGGATGGAAGGCTAGAAGCGCGGGGATTCAGTATCCAAGAATGATAGCAGCGTCGTCAGTGGCATATCTCCTCGCCTCTAGTTAAGAGAGTAGAGAAGAGTTAGAGACGATGTGATGTCTCGCTTGATGCTCAGAATAACACAAGGAAATCTATGGTGCAAGCAAGTTGAAGGAAGGTTGCAAGTAGTATAAATAGATATGTGTAGGTCGCAAGCTAAAGTATGGTAGAGCGACAAGGTTTTAGGAAGACAAAAGTAAGGATAAGAAAATGCGAGTAAGAAGGTAACAAAAATGGATAAGTCCTCGGAATTAAGCCCATGACAACAAGAGAGCTGATAGTTTCTCTAAGTTATAGAAAGTTAAGTATATCTTGAATGAACTCAAAGGAGTCTAAGACTAATAGCATTTAAAAGAGATAGAATGCTGCCCTGGTAATATAATGAGGGTGTAATTATGAAAGATAAAGGATGACGTCGGGGCCTTCGATTGAGTAATGATTTGAAGAAAAAAAGGGATTTCATGAATTGTACAGGATTAAAATACTCATGTTGAGATGCAATATTCGTAATAGGTGGATAAGTCTAATCGTTTCAGATGTTCCCCGATGAGACGTAAGCCTTAGTGAAAATGTATTACGTAAGAGGTTTCGAGTTACCAGTAGTAGATTGCAAATCAACATTGAGGTGAATCAACAATGGATGGATAAAAGTTACAAAGTATGAGATGTGATTAGGCCGTCATTCTTAAGATGAACTGTAATGAGGAAGCATTAAAGGACTTAGGCTTATACATATAGGATAAGCAACAAGAGTAAGCTGGAATTTGGTAGCAAACCTCAGTAATGATAAATCGAAGTAAGATTTATGGTAAGGTACGACCTACCTTGATGAAGTAAAGTCATACGGATGAATAACCGGGTCTATGAAATAAGTTATAGCAATATTCGTAAGTACAAAAAAGTACCGAGCAAAGAACTTCAGTATCCCTATAGATGCCCAGAGGGACATCTTGTCAAGATTTGTATATGTTTACAAAGTGAGGCATAGAGATGGGCTAAAAGCTTGAGGAAAAAGGAGAGAAGAGTCGCATAGGCGCACTTACAAGGTCAGCATCGTACATGTTGCATGATAAAAGGTAGCAATAGTTACGAGATTGGAAAGATTCCGACCATAAGTTGTGGTGTGAGAAAGAGGCTTGAAGGGGGGAATGCCTTGTCCTTTGGATTTATTCACAGAACACTTGCCTAGATGGCAAGGAGATTACTAAAGTATTCGGAAGACATAAGTCATAAAAATGATAAGTGCATCAGTCAACATTTGAGTACGAATGTTCCAAAGGGGGAATGATGTTACACCCCATGTTTTCGTATGTTAAAGTATGCCATAAGTGAATTGATGAAAGCTCGGAAATGAGATGTTACATCCGGTATTTTCGTACGTTAACGTTTCATCGTAAGATTAATCGACGTAAGCTCGGGAATGAGATTATTTTGAGATTATAAGTATTACGCTATTTCAAACAAGTGATATGTAAATTCGTGAAGGTGAGAGGGTAAACGAATCAAAGAAAGTGAATTTCGTCGAAGTTTGACATTTTGAGATAAAATACGGTCCAAGCTACAATACCCCATATTTATGGACTAGTGCCACACAAGGTACCCCATGACCATGATAATAAGATGTCTAAGGTGTGTTAAAGTAAATAGTATTATAAATAATTTGAGATAATTCTAAATTATGTGAATAATCGGGTAATTATTGATTTTAGTGGGGGATTACCAAGTTAATTAAGATATTTTGGATAATCCTTTCAACGCCAACATGGCAGCAACATATAATCAACCAAATGACTCTTTATTCACAAAGCAAGGTGGCAAAGTTAGATGAATAATGGTTGGCCAAATCACCCCATTGAGTGGGGCCCGCAACCTAAGATAAGAGACCTTTAATTTACTAAAGGGGATGCTTATCTCTACAAAGTCTTAGAGGAAAGCTTCAGAAAACTCATATAAAGCTCTAATTCATTTTTGAATCCCTACATATCAAAGAGTGCTTCAGCAAAGATGTTGATTTAAAATAGCAACGTAGTAGCTTCAAATGTTTCATACGAAGACTATTTAATACTATAGCAACGTGGGATTTGCGATTCTAAGGAAGTACGTAGTAATCTTTCTCAAGAATATTATACGGATTTTCCCTACTTCAATCCGTCATTACATAATTTATCGCAATTGACGTGTGTTAGAGGGATTGTCAAGAGAATCGACTCAGGTATGTTAAGATCATCCTCTAAGGCATAATGATCTTATGACATTTTGAGAGATTTTAGTGATGTACTTCTCATGCATTGCATTCATTTATACATGTATATTAACCCATGACCAAATAGTGTTATATACGTATTTATATGTATATTATATGTATATGGGATATGAAAAAAGATTACGGTGTTATATACGCACCACCACCTGATCAGCTGGTATACATGGATGATTTTGCCCACAGTGGCCGAGGTGGTATGATGGGATGCCCTCAGAGGCTTGATGATGTTATGAATATGCACGACATGACATTCATACGCGTTGATAACTAGTAATTTATGCCTGTTATTTGCTCCCGTTTGCTTGGGTTTTGAGGCGAATTTGACTAAAATACTCCCACATTTTGATGCAAGTTGTTTAAATTGCAGGAATCGAGTTGAATTGTGGACATTGACCTAAAAAGACTCAAAAAGGAGCAGGAACTTGCATTATCTCAGTACCCAGCAGAAGCCTTGTCCACGCTAAAATTCCGCTGCAGCGGTTGTCACTTCACTACAACGGATTTCCAATCGCTGCCCCATTGCAAAACTTCAGAGAGCATGTTTTTGAGGCAATGTTCACCGATGACCGCGTTGTTTTTCCGCTGCAGAGGTTTCTCTACCGTTGCAACGTTCAATATTTCGCTGGAAGCATTTGTCAAACTTCAGAGAGTCAGCCAAGTTGGGATTTCACACTCTCGCGGTCAGCGGCAGTTTTCCGCTGCCGCATTTCAACCTACCACTGCGGCGCTACAAAATTACGCTGGGAACAGAATGGAGAATTAGAGAGTGAACAAAGTCCAAGAACGCTGCAGCAGCCATTATTCCGCTGCAGCGGAAGCCAATCCCCCGCAGCGCTCAGAAATACACTGGGAGTGAAATCTTCGTAGGGGCAATTTTGTCCAGTATTTTCAGCCTAGTATAAATACATCTTTTTTCTTATTTTTAGGGCATCAGCTATTAGAGGGATCACGTGAACAATAGTTTTATTCTATTTTGAGCAATTTTACCTTAGTTCTTACAATATTTCTTAGATTTCTCTCTTGTAATTTACATTTATGAGTTCAATTTCATCATCTATCTTAGTTTTTTCTTAAATTATGAGTAGCTATACCCTTAAGCTAGGGTTTTGACCCAACCGTAGTGTGGGTAACTAATGGATATTTCATTTTAGGATAAATTTGTGATTGGGTGTTTGATTTTTAGTCTAATTTATGCTTAATTCTCAGATTTAGTGGTTGCAAACACTATTTCATGCCTTCATGACTAGGGTTATTGTTGAGAGAGATGACCCAAGTCTAGGTAATTAGGATAACAAGATATTGGGGTGAACTCAAGAGGTTAGATCATGTGGAAACACCTACATTCTCATGGCGTTGGACTATGTTTCGAAATGGGTTGAAGTCGTGGCTTTACCCAATAATGAAGCCCGAAGTGTGGTTGGTTTTCTAAAGAAGAATATTTTCACAAGATTTGGGACACCCCGTGCCATCATCAGTGACGAGGGGTCTCATTTTTGCAATCGGGCGTTTGATTCATTGCTAGCCAAGTATGGGGTCAGTCATAAAGTGTCCACTCCGTACCATCCTCAAGCTAGTGGACAGGTTGAAGTGTCTAATCGAGAAATCAAGAACATTTTGGCCAAGACCGTGAACGCAAATAGGACCGATTGGTCTAGAAAGCTTGATGATGCTCTTTGGGCGTATAAGACTGCCTTCAAAACCCCAATCAGTATGTCTCCATACCGGTTGGTGTATGGCAAAGCATGTCATCTACTAGTAGAGTTGGAGCACAAGGCACTTTGGGCATTAAAGAAGTTGAACTTGGATTGGGACACAGCTGCAAATCTTCGTGTTGATCACCTTAATGAGATAGATGAGTTTAGATTCCATGCCTATGCTAGCTCTTCTTTGTACAAGTAGAAAATGAAGTATTTGCATGACAAGTATGCCAAGGAACGGGAGTTCAAAGTGGGAGACTTGGTGCTTCTTTTCAATTCAATGCTTCGTCTCTTCCCGGGCAAACTCAAGTCAAAGTGGAGTGGTCCATTTGAAGTGGTATTGGTTACACCCTTTGGTGCCCTTGATCTCAAAAACAAGAATAGGGAGATTTTCCGTGTGAATGGGCACCGGGTCAAACATTATTTGGGTAAATTTGAAGATAGCCACGTGGTGGATTTCCTGAAATTCAATTGAACTTGGTAACATGTGTCGTGCCGGGACTTTAAATCAGGTGCTTCTTGGGAGGCAACCCAAGTGTTTTCTTTTCTTTCTTTTTGGTTGTTTTTGTTAGAGTAGATTTTCTGTGAGCTAACCTGTTGTGAAGTTGATGTAGGATTTGGTGGATGCAGAACAAGATCATATCTGGAAAATTGAGCAAGGTAGAAAAATTTCGCTGCAGCGATCAAAAATCCGCTGACAGCGGTGACCAAACGCTGTTGCGAAACAATACCGCTGACAGCGGTCCAAATTAGCCAAATTTCATGCTCTCTGAATCTCAAAACGCTGCAGCAAACACTTTTCCGCTGTCACCGGTGGGATTCTGCTGACAGCGGTGAGGGCAATTACGCAACAACTTCAAAGTGAACAAAGTGCGGTCAGCGGTAAAATTTCGTTGTCGCGCTAGGTAAGTCGGTTGGGGTCCCACCTCCTCGGTGTAAATACTAAGGGACCCCCTTCTTTTACCTTTTTCACTCATTTTCTCCTCAGACCAATCTTTTTACTGATCCTAACATTACACTGTTCATCCAAGGCCATTATTTTCACAAATTAGCATCCTACATCTTCTTCTAATACTGGTATGTGCTCATTAATTGTTTTAGTTGATAAATTGTTGCTAGTGTTTAGTGTGTTTTTCTTTATGTTCATTGCTTAGAGTTATTGGAGCCCTAATCTTCAACCATGATTCACCAATGTGTTTTAACTAGTGGGATAGTGATTTTGTGTGCCTAATTTGGTTTAGGGTTTTTGGTTATCTGGACAACATGTCATAGTCTTCGAATTTCCCAAACCCTAATTTTAATTTTTACTGTTAGTGCGCGAAGTTGATGAACTCCGCTGCAGCAGTCAAATTCCGCTGACAGCGGAGTCCTTTGAATATATTTTTTGAATCCCAGTTTTTCGCTGCAGCGGTCAAAATTCTGCTGAAAGCGGTAACCATTTCGGTGCAGCGACTCATTTTTTCGCGGACATCGGTCTTATACGTCTGAGGGTAGGGTAGTCTGATTCCCCCTCTTCAGCTACAGCAGTCAAAAATCCGCTGACATCGGTGACCAAACGCTGCAGCATTCCATTATTTCGCGGACCACGTTTTTCAGGTTCAGAGAGTGGGTAGTCTGAATCCCATTCTTTTGCTGTAGCGGTCAGAAATCCGCTGACACCAGTGACCATTCCGCTGCAGCGGTCAGTTATCCGCTGACCGCGAAATTTCTTGCCTGTGCACTGTCTCATCCTCTGCACCTGTACTGTCTATGCTTTGATTGGGTACTCATGTACCATGCTCTAACAACTTTTGTTGACATGTTTGCAGAGAAAGTGAGATCACGAGGAGGAGCTGATAAGCAACCAGGGAGGGGCGACCCTTCAAGGGGTCGGGGCAAAGGAAAACAACAAAATCCCTTAGGTACGACAAAGGCAATAGGGAAGAAGCAACAAAGAAAAAGGACAAGCCCTAAACAGTCAGAGTCCAGTGAGTATGTGCCCTCCTGGGAAGCTTCAAAGGGACAGAGTGGAGCAGCCTTACAACAGCATTATCAAAGCCAAGGAGACTAGTCAATGAACCCACCAGCTCAGAATCATCCGAATACTTGAGTCTTTTTGGTCACTCCACTACTCCCGAGGATACAGGTGCAATAGCCCAATCAGCAACTCCTCCTTCTATCAACCTCGACAGCTCAGATGAGGCACCTGATGATGGAATAGGTGGTGACACCCTAGTGCATACCACATGAATTCTTCGGACCATAAACCCACTAGTGTGGCAGGATAGGTTTGTCTCTAAACCGGCCTACCACAAATTCAGAGAGTGGTGGCCCCAAAGATCACTTATCCCATAAATACCATTCATCATCAAGGATTTCCTACCTCTCAACCTTAATATGAAGAAGCATTTTGATGAAAGGGAGGGGTGGAATTTCTTCATCAGCCGAGTGAAGGATGCTAATGAGTTTGTGTTGAAGGAATTTTATGTAAATGTGGCCCACACAAAAAGGGGCACATATCTTACTCAGGTTCACAATAAGAAAATTTTGTACAATGGCAAGGCATTCAATGACTATGCGGGTTTTGCAGATGATGATGAGAATCGCTACATGGAGAAGGTGGATTTGAAAGACTTAGCTCGCCTATGGTTGGCCTCAGTTATAGCTACCCCAGTGACTACTCCAGCTTAGTTGGTTGCAGGCTCCGCCATCAAAAAGAGCACACTCAGTTTCGAGGCCAGGGGATGGGCTACATTTGTTTGCAGCAGAATAGACCGCACTCCATGACAGTGACATGCCACTCTCTAAGGCTTCGATAGTGGGTGCTATTATGGATGTTATCCCGATTAATGTCGAGAATATCATGTTCAGGGTGATTGACCGGATTTTTCAGAGAAATGAGGCGTCCTATCCTTTTCCCAACTTCCTCAGTATGTATTTCAGGGACAATGAGGTTCACGAGAGGGATTCTGATACTACTGTGAAGCCCCGGTCATCTTTCTCATGGTATAGTTTTAAGGGTTCAGACAAACCCAAGGCGAAAGGGAAAGCCACCACATCTACAGCCCCTGGTACTTCCACTGCCACCAAGCCTTTCGCTGCTGCCGAAGGCTCCATTGCTTCTGAGGGGCCCACTGTTGCTGCTGCTCCAGAGTCTTTATCAGGTCCTGCCATGTCCATTCCAGTACCAGTGCCATCATCTTCCACTTACCCTCAGACGGCCTTGAGGGTGTCTCAGACTTTAGTTGGTATCACCAACTGGCTGCAGGTAGCTTCCTCTAAACTTACTGACCTTTCTACCACTATTGTAGCCCAGTCAGCTCCGGCACCGATTGCACTGCCTCCTTCTCTGGAGGACACATTAAAGAGCTTGGTGGATAACCAAAAGAAAATCATGGAGACACTAGATAAGAAGGAGAAGGAGATCCACTATTGGGGAAAGTATGTGAAGAAGATGAAGAAGTCCCAGGATGAAATAAGGAAGGTTCATGTGAAGATGCAGGAAACTCAAGATGACTTGAAGAAAGAGGTGGTGAAGCTCGCAGCTGCGGGGGCCATCCCCCTTGATCTGTTGATGGGAGAGCCAGGGCCCACTAACTAGGCCACACATGCTGAGGAGACAGACCTTCCATCAGCCCCAGTCCGCAGGAGAGCCATCCCATGGGCTGATGATATGGAGATTCAGCTTGAGGACCCGGTAGGAGCGACCCCTTCACAGCCACAGGATCATGCTACCACCACTGGCACAGTGCCTTCTTTCTCCATAGTTGATCCTTCACCCATGCAGTCAGAGGCACCATAGGGAGTTTCCTTTTACTCTCTCACCTCTTCCCCTGCTCTATATGTTTGGCTATTTAGCATTGAGGACAATGTTATTTCTTATTGGAAGGGATGACCTCTATTTGATATTTGGTGATTGAGACATTTTCATACTTTTGGGTTGTAATAACTATTGATACTATTTTTCTTTTCTTTATTTACATTTCCGTACTTTTCACTTTTGGTATGTATATATTCAGTTCCCTATCATATGTATATATTCATCCCCTCTTATGTATATTCATCGTAATCCCCTATTGTAAATATTCATTTCCAATTTTTGTATTTTTTACTTTATAACTTCTGTAGCTTTTCCAATTGTAGTTTAACTTCTTATTTCATTTAATAGCTTCTTTTTAATTTATATTTCTTCTTTACCTTTTGCGCTGTCAATAAGCCCCTGGTTTTCTTAAGGCCACGGTTCTTTCCGGGGGTGGAAATTGTGCGAACCGGGTATCTCTTCCCTACGACAGATGGTGTGACGACCTTCTTAAGGGACTAAGTCAGTTTTTCATTTTTCTTTTGTTTTGGTAGTAGTGAATAAATGTGATTCAAATAAAGCTTCACTTGGCACCAACAGACTTACCTTTGACCTCGTGGTTAAAGACAAATTACAAATGAGGCTAGTTCTAGTTGTGACCCTTAGAGTCTTGAGTTGACTGAAACTGTCGTCAGGTGGTCTATATGACCATATGTGAGTTTTCAATTTGAATCAAGGTTGTTGTAGACCCTCAACTCGATGATCTTTAACGATCCTGAGGTTTGATAGGTGAGTTTTGAATTGCATAACCCGGGTGTCGTGCCTAAAAGTCTAGAACTTGCCGCAAGAGTTACTCTAGGTGAAATCTTAAGTTAGCTCGACTTGTGAAATGATCATAGGCCTTACTTGATTCCCTGTTGAAATTGAAAGAGTTCCATAGCCTACCTTGACAAGATCCCTAGTCAACCCCTTTTGACCCTGAGCCTATTTGTTCAAAAATCACATTATGAACCTTCATCCATTCTCAACTGACCCCTCTCTTGGCACCCATTCTTTCCTTGAGCACTCATGATGAATAATAGTCAAAATCGTAAATTTGGGGGAGAGACGAGGAAATGCATAGTGATGAAAGGCATTGTAATAAAAGAAAAAAGGGCCAAAGAAAAAGGTTGATAAGCAAAACGAACCAAAAAGAAAAGCAAAGGGTTGAAAGGAAAAGCAAAGTTGAAAAAGGGCTTGGAATGATGAAAAAGAAAGAAAAAGGGAGGAAAATGAGCTCCAAGTAAAAGAAAGAGCGACAATGAGTCTCTCTAAGTTCCCCATGGAAAAATGTGTGACTCAAAGAGTCAAGAAAAACATGAGTCGAAATGTGGCAAATTGGAATGCTTAAGGAGGGATGTTCTATCGTAGTTCATCATGACCAGATTTGATCCAAAAAGCCTCCATTTATTACATCCCGACAAAGCCCTATAGGATCTCAAGTTGAGTGAGCTTACATTAGTGGTGATTTACACGAAGGGCAAGCCTATGGTACTTAAGGACGTACTTGAGGCATTCTTTTGAGAGTGAAGAGAGCACCCCATGATAAACCTAATTCTGAGAGTTCATTCTTTATGGTGGGATGAGCCTATGGAGAGTATAGGAGAAAGAGTCTGGGATCCACAGTGATTTAGGTGAAAGAGAGAAGCTCTTTGGCGATTTTAGTCAACTCTTGAAGCTTTTGTGTCATATTAGATCTAGTGAGATTAGAAAAATTATTGCATAATGGTGTCAATAATACATTTGTGTTAAAGGTAATTGTTAGTCCCAATTGAAGCTTGATGAAATCACATTTGAAGGGCTGAAATACTTTTTCTTTTTGTTTACAGAGGTGGGAGTTATCTTGTCTGCTTGAGGACAAGAAAAGACTTAAGTTTGGGGGAGTTGATAACTAGTGATTTATGCCTATTATTTACTCCCGTTTGCTTAGGTTTTGAGGCGAATTTGACTAAAATACTCCCACATTTTGATGCAAGTTGTTTAAATTGCAGGAATTGAGTTGAATTATGAACATTTACCTAAAAAGACTCAAAAAGGAGCATGAACTTGCATTATCTCAGTACCCAGCAGAAGCGTTGTCCACGCTAAAATTATGTTGCAGCGGTTGTCACTTCGAGGCAGCGGATTTCCAATCGTTGCCCCATTTCCAAACTTCAGAGAGCATGTTTTTGAGGCAATGTTCATCGCTGACCGCGCTGCTTTTCTGCTGCAATGGTTTCTCCACCGTTGTAGCGTTCAATATTTCGCTGGGATCGTTTGTCAAACTTCAGAGAGTCAGCCAAGTTGGGATTTCACACTTCGTGGTCAGCGGCAGTTTTTCGCTGCCGCGTTTCAGCCTACCGCTGCAGCGCTACAAAATTCCTTTGGGAGCGAAATGGAGAATCATAGAGTGAACAAAGTCCAAGAACGCTTCAGCGACCATTATTCCGCTGCAGCGAAATCCAATCCACCGCAGCGCTCAGAAATACGCTGGGAGCGAAATCTCCGTAGGGGCAATTTTGTCCAGTATTTTCAGCCTAGTATAAATACATCTTTTTCTCATTTCTTAGGGCATTGGCTGTTATAGGGAGCACGCGAACAATAGTTTCATTCTATTTTGAGCAATTTTAGCTTAGTTCTTACAATATTTCTTAGATTTCTCTCTTGTAATTTACATTTATGAGTTATATTTCATCATCTATCTTAGTTTCTTCTTCAATTATGAGTAGCTATACCCTTAAGCTAGGGTTATGATCCAACCCTAGTGTGGGTAACTAATGTGTCTTTCATTTTAGGATAAATTTGTGATTGGGTATTTGATTTTTAGTCTAATTTATGCTTAATTCTCATATTTAGTGGTTGCAAACACTATTTCATGCCTTCATGACTAGGGTTATTCTTGAGAGAGATTACCCAAGTCTAGGTAATTAGGCTAACAAGATATTGGGGTGAACTCAAGAGGTTGATAGCCCCAGTAAAAGGGATGATACTAGAGATAGTTACACCCGAATTGAGCCATTTCGTGTGATTTATTGAAACACCCAATTGTGCTTAAGAAGGCCAATTCGGGCAAAGTTACCCAAATTACCCAGAGGTATTGGGTGAGTAACGTAGTATGAGGTTATATCATTCACCCATAATTCACAAGGTTATCCTCGATTTTAGACCCCATTATTCACTCACCTAGGAGTAAGTTGCAATCCTAGTGCTTTTTATTAATTGAGAAAAATCCATAAAAAAATCATAGTAGCTAGATAATTGTCTCTTTTAATCTAGACTTTAGTACAATTACAAAACCCTTTATGATAAGAAGTGCAATTAAGAACTTGAAACACCATTAGATCAATTAGAAATTCAACTCCCATATACATAACTCTCTGTGGAAATCGATCCTGACCCGTTCGGGTAAAAGCTGTTTCGACCCCTTCCTTGCTACTTAATAGTGGTATAGGTGGGTGCCGATCACGCATATGCATGGCACTATAAGTATTTCATGATTTACAGAGTTATCCAGACTTACAGGTTGAGTCATTTACTCCATGTTTCTTCCATGTCTTTTATACTTATTTATGCCTTACATACCCGGTACATTATTCGTAATGACGTCTCTTTTGCTTGGGGACGTTTTGTTTCATGCCCGCATGTCCCGATAGATAGGTTGAGAGTCCTCCAAGTAGGCTATCAGCTCAGCGGAAGATGTTGGTGCGCTCCATTTGCTCCGGAGTTGCTTATATGGTTAGTATGATTTAGACATGTATTGATTGGTAAGTCGAGGCCCTGTCCCGGCCTTATGACAATTATGTACTCTTAGAGGCTTGTAGACATATGTCATGTACGTAAAAGATTGTATGGCCTTGTCGGCCTATGTTTAGTGTACGAGTGATCATTTTGGTTTTATAGGCCCGTATGTCTTATGTATAAGTTGGTATTACATGTTTTATTCTAGTCATCCTATGACAGCCTTTCTGTCTCATTTACTTTTGATAGCATGATACGAAAAGATCCGTTATATTGGTATTCGGTTGAGTAAAGTACTGGGTGCCCGTCACGGCCTATTGGTTTGGGTCGTGACAGTGATGGCGGTGGCCAGTAGTGTTTTCTTTTGGTTTTTTTGTGTATACTTTGTCAGTGTTTTCACGAGCCTACTGTAAATAGTTTTAAGTATGTGAAATATCACATTTGTTCCTTGCATCTTCTTCTCTTCATGTGGTTTATTTTATATATTTGTGTATATTTGTTTTTCTTTGTTGGGATGTGGCTGATGGACGATAGGTGTTGATACCCAATTTTGCCCTCACATTTTTTCAAATAGTATATATACTTTAAAAATGTTGTTTTACATCATTATTTAATTTAAAAGATTTATACAAGCATTATTCATAATTTTAGAGCGTTAAAATTAATTTTCTTGCATTTACATTACTTGAATATTTACTAATTATTCCTTTGAACCAAATTTATTATTTACATACGTATATATGTTTCAAATATTTTTCACTTCATTTCATATTATTACATTAGTAATTTAGTCTATTTACACAATCTTGCAATAATAGCTTATATTTTGCAATTTATTGCATTTGTCATTTTATTCAGGTCAAAATAATTTTTTTACATTTTTATAATCTTCGACTATTGTTTTGAATTATTAAGTTGCATAAATAGCATTTTTTATATTTTTGTTTAACTATTTTATTAAATTATTTCCCTTCAATCTCTTATTTTAAAATCTGACCCAGCTTTGAGCTAATTTTCGGACCAAGCAAACCCAAATCACTGGCCCAGAGATCCCAAATCCATGGACCAATCCCTTTAGCCCAAACAAAACGACCCTTTTAACCCAACCCGATCACGACCCGTTAAACTAACTCACCTCGCTCGATTTTTTATCTTGGCCGTTGATCTCTCAAAATCAACGGCCCACAATTACCCTACCACTTTAATTACCCAACCCCAAACCCTAATTTTCATTTTCCTAAGACTATCGCCCCCATTTCCCTCGTCTCTCCTCCTCCTTCCTTCAGAAAGCCTAGCCGCCTTTACCAACCTTCTCTGAATCCGATTGATTCATGGATTCCTACCATTATTCACTTACCTTTTATGGATTATCCCGTTGTTCCTTACAAGACTGTGGCATTACATAGTACTTACTTTAATTTTTGACAAGCACAAATCTTTGAATCAAGTGAAATCAACTTCAATCGTTAAGATCCAGACGATATCTCGTCTATATGCATTCATAGCAAGGTTGTATGGGTCCGATTCAACAAGAACTTCAGCCAATCTTTGATTTATGTCAACTAGGGTTTGTCTAATTTTCTCCTAATCCGAATCAAAATCGATTTTTCATGCTACACTTTCCTTATGTTTTGTAATTCGACTAATGTTTTCCTTTTCTGATTTTGGTTAATTGAACACTATATAAGACTCTACCCTAACTACTCTAAAAGAGACCTTAATCATTGTTGTTCTCTCACTCTCACTTGTTCTATATTATTCTGAATCTTGAGCGCTTGGGCGCTTGGCCGGCTGAAATCCAAGGCCACCAAAATCCTCTCTATCTACCTCCCTAGTGCGAGCACTGCTCGGGGCTCATTCGAAGCTCCTATGAACTATGACGCACCAGGGTTTGGAGTTTTTGCTGTTGTTCTTACTTTGCTGCTGGAACTTGGTGATTATTTTCTATTTGTTGATAAATATGCGAACTGGTAAGTGTCAAACCTCGCAACTATATCTCTTCCATGTTTGTGTTCATGCTTCTGAATATCTGTGTTGTGTGGACTTTTCTAAGCCAGTATGGTATTGTGCCGACCTTGCTTTGAATTTCTTCTGCAATCCTTCATCAGAACTTGTATAAGTTTGCATATGTTCATACATGTTTAATAAATTTGGAAGAATTCTGGGTTGTTATGCTTGTGTGATGTTGTTGTGTTTATGTATGCCTAAATTCCTACATTGACCGTTTAGTATCCAGCCCTTTCTCATACCTCACTTTGAACATTTGTACTGAAACACCTATGGAATTAATGCCTGCTTAGAATTTGCCTTAATAAGTCTCTTTCTGCTGAATCGTTTATATGTATTCTACTGTTACCTTGCAAATTGATCCCTGACCATCCCATGTTACAACATTGTCCTAATATCTAGCCTAAATATGTTTCTCTGATATCTGTCACTCTGATGTTGGTATTCCTTTCTTGTCAATCATGTAGTCTTTAGCATTGCCTAAGACTTCTAGGATAAATGTTCCACTTCTTCTCATATGTATGATCGACTGACAGGAGTCTTGATGTCTACTTGTCTTGTTAATGTATAGCTTATCTGTTCTTTTAATCACCATAAGTTTCTTTGAAATCTTTGTGCTATGATCAATGCTCATCATGTTGAGTTTCATGTTCAACCAAATGATATGTTGGCCAAACTGTGCCACTAGTCTGTTGTTATGCTATTTGTATCCATATTTTCATTAGATCATCATGTTAAAACCTTCATGTGAAATTTGTACTCTACTTGATTCTTGCCTATGATTATGCTAAATTTTCATCTGAAGTTCTTTAGGTTGGTCCTGAATCAGGATTTACTTATGTGGAGTGGCTTGCTAGCTCATATTGCTCAATATTGTCACTTCAAACAATTTTTTGAAATACAAACATGAAGCCGCCTCATGTATGTATCATGTCCTTTCCAATTTAATGTTATCTCGACTGTGTGCCTTTGGCTTATAGCTGCCTGAGTGTGAGGACTCAGAGTTTTTATTAACTAATTCAGTGAGTAGTTGTTTGGTTAAGTTGTTCATTGGGTGGACGAGTGAATCCTCCACTTCTGCCTGGTATAAGTCGACATATGAGTTTCAAGCTTGTAATTGGTATACTCTAATATTTGAGTCGAGTTTGGGTCCGGGTTTGCTGCTGGTGTGAAGAATGAGCTTGTTGAAGGCCTAGGCAACTCGCTTATCTCCTTTTGGGCCTGCTTTTGGGCTTACTATTTTTCCTAGTGTAATATTTATAATTATATTCATTATCTGGGCCTGTAATAATTTGTAAATAAATAATTGGGGACTTAGTGAAATCGGGAAAACGAGTATATTCTAATGCTTGATTAAAAGGGTATAAAACATGCCTATAGGCTCTACATGATCTACTTGTTATTTTGTCCAACTTTCCATGTATGCTATTTGTTTTCATGTATTGTACACTAGTAGAAACCATGTATATAGGGAATCACACACTCACTCACCTTGTCTATTACCAGAAGCATGAGTTTAAATGCTTACTTGTTTCCATGTCTACTGCAATGTACTTACTAGATAACATGCTTATAGGGTTATATTAATTTATGCTCTGCTAATCCTCATCTAGATACCATGTCTATAAGGCTTTAATTGATCGACTAATCAACTGCTTCTGTTGTTTTATTGCTCCGCTCACCTAGATAACATGCCTATAGGAATAAGTGGTAAATCTGCCAACTATTATTAGAACCTAGCTATAAATACTGCTGCTCATTTAGAAACATGCCAATAGGATCAACGAGACCAATTCTGAGTTTTCGATGGTTATCACTGCCCCCTTGCGCAAATCACCTTGAGCTCATGTTTATAGGTTTTATAATCCGTAATATTAATAATTCTGAATATAAGCACTTCTATGAGACCCTTTTGTTTAACTGAGTGGTCACTTAGAAACCATGTCTATAGGTTTAAAGAAACACCTCGAATTTGAAACTGCCCATAATTTAAAATCTGCTCGCGTGCATTTGTTGTTATGTGTGGAGGCTAACTTAGGCCTTAATTGTCTTTACGTAAAGTCCTATTTGTTTGAATGTCGTTTAGTTTTTACCATTTTGAGCAGCCTAAGTAAAGTCTAATAGTAGGTCCAAAGCCTCATAGACCATAGTTATTGGACGGGTAGTGCACACATAGGACGCGACTTAGAATTGAATTAAAACACTTTAGGTAAACAACTTCAACATAGTAATCGGGTAGCGGGATATGACAGTATGTGCCCGCTGAATAATATGAGCAACTCCTATCTGAAAGAAGCTGCGAAGTATTATTTATGTTGCACGGGGTCATCCCTTAGGCTAAACAACTTAGGACCCTCATTCTCCTTTATACACTTAGTCATTTAATATAGACCGTTACAGTCATATCCTTGTAGTCCTTAAGATTGGTATCAATTCCTATTGCGTTATAATGAAACTCTTCGACTTTTATTTTTCTCTTTGTTATTTGATTACCTAGCCTAATCCACATAATCTTAAGTTCGGTCGGGACCCACAATTGTGGACCTCGAAGAGTGCCTAACACCTTCTCTTCGAGGTAATTTGAGCCCTTACCCCGATCTTTGGTAACACAAACTAGTTAAAACAGAGTTATTTGCATAATTCGTTCCCTAACACACCTTAAAAACCATTTGGTAGCGACTCTTCTCTTTTAGTACTTCCTTAAAAGAGTTGTCACATGTAAAATCCTGATTTCGCAAGAACAAAGGGCACGACAATAGGTGTTTGTTCGAGCGAGGTCGAACGTAACATCGCGTTAGATCACGGCCATGGGTCGGTAGGTGTTTGTTCGAGCAGGGTCAAACATAACCTTTCATTAGATTGCGGTCGGGGGCCGATAGGTGTTTGTTCGAGAGGGGTCGAGCATAACCTTTCAATAAATTGTGGCTGAGGGCCGGTAGGTGTTTGTTCGAGCTTGTTCGAACATAGCCTTATTAAATCGTGGCCGAGGGCCAGTAGGTATTTGTTCAAGTGGGGTCGAACATAAACTTTCATTAGATTGAGGCCGATGGCCGGTAGGTGTTTGTTTGAACGGGGTTGAACAGAACCTTTCATTAGATTACGGGCGAGAGTCGGTAGGTGTTTGTCGAGCGGGGTCAAACATAACCTTTCACAAGATTGCGGCCGAGGGTCGGTCGGTATTTGTTTGATCGTAATCGAACATAACCTTAATGCGAAAAAGGTGTGCTGATAAGCGTAAAGTTTGTTATTGCTTTGACATTGTTGCTTTGGTTACACACTTGGAGAAATTTACAGATTCTTGGGTGTTGGCTGGCGTTCCAGTCCCAATCCCAGTCTATCTAGTCCCTTCATTGGTTGATCTAGAGAGTATTGAGATGTCGGGCAATGAGATAGAATTACGACCCTATATTTGCGTACTTCGATTCGAAACATTCCCTTTGTCACCTCGTTAGAAACCTCCTTGAGAAAACCTAAACGGGACAAAACTCAAGTGAGGGAAAAAAGAGTACGATTGGGCGACGTTTTTTCTCTCAGAAGTTGAAGTATTAGAGGTGGCTGATATTCTAATTGTTTGGTAGTAGCATTCCTTCCATTGTCTCTAGTTGGAATGAACCCTTATCCGTTTTTGCTGTGATTTTGTATGAACCGTCCCAGTTCGTTCCCAGCTTGCCTTCTTCAGGATCTTTGCTCACTTGAGTTCTGCCTTTCTGTACGTAGTCCTCGACTTTAAGTGCCCGGAACTTTGCTTTCTTGTTGTAATAACATTTTGCTTGTTGCTTTTCGGCGACCATTGTTATGTAGACCATGTCTCTCTGTTCATCTATTTCATCGAGATCTTTCCTTCTGCTCTCGTCGTTACTCGCACCGTTTTCATGGGAGTACCTTAGGATGGGTTCTTCGACCTTGAACGTTATTATTTCCTCAGTCCCATAGACCAAATAGTAGGGCATCTATCCTGTGCTCGTCTTCGGAGTTGTTCGATAATCCCACAATACTTCTGGTAACATTTCTGGCCATAGTCCCTTGGAGTCTTTGAGCTTTTTCTTCATAATGTTTAGTATAGACTTATTGGAGGATTATTCTTGACCATTACGCGCTGGATGGTATGGGGTTGAGAGTATCCTCTTGATATGACATTTTTCGAAGAACTCAGTAGTATTCTTTCTTGTGGATTGGGGTTCGTTATCACAGCTGGTTTCCTTAGGTATATCGAACCGGCATACGATGCTTCTCTATATAAAGGTGATTACCTCATGTTCCTATATTTGGGCGAATGCTCATGCTTCCACCCATTGAGAGAAATTGTCAGTTAGAACCAAAAGGAATCTTACATTACCTCGCCCTGCTGGGAGGGTACCCACGATGTCCTTTCCCCATTTGATGAATGACCAAGGGGAGGTGACTAAGTGGAGGGTCTCGCTCGCTTGGTGAATCATTGGGGCGTGCTTTTGGCATTGTTCACATTTCCTCACGAAGTCTAGACATCATTTTTCATTGTGGGCCAATAGTATCCCGCCCGTATGAGGCATCTGACCATTGCTCGCTTTCCAAAGTGAGCCCTGCAATGGCCTTCATGGACTTCTTCAAGGACGCGCTAGGTTTGGATCAAGCCCAAGCCCTTCGCCAGAGGGTCGCCGTAAGTTCTCTTGTACAGTTCAGTTTTTAAGGATATTGTATCTGGCCATTTGCATCTTAGTTTACTTGCCTTTTTTTTGTCGCCAAGGAGTGTGTTGTACTGCAAATATGCGATAATACGATTGCGCCAGTCCCAAGTTAAGTTTATGGTTCTTACCTCGACTTAGTCCAGTGATGAGTTGAGGAGGTGGACTACACTTTTATCTCTGGTCTTGACGCTTTTGGTAGCTGCGACTAGTTTGGGGAGCCTATCTGCTTCGACATTCTATGCTCATGGAATTTGATTGAGTTGGCATTCGTCGAACTGAGGCAATAGCTTACAAATTTCGGTCTGGTATTTTTGCAATCGTTGTTCCTTGATTTGGAAAGTCCCTGTGACTTGGTTGACTAGGAGCTAGGAGTCACAACGTAGTTTCAACTATTTCACCCACTATTTGAGTGATAGACTTAATCCTACAATTACGGCCTTGTACTCGGCCTCATTGTTAGTCATATCCGGTCACCTTATGGACTGGCAAATTGCTTCTCATGTTGGGACCTCGAGTATGAGTCCAAGTCCGGACCACGATGCATTGAATGCCCCAGCGGTGTATAGGAACCAGAGGTCTTGTGTTTGGAGGGAATTTTGGATAGCTTCGCTTTCGACTTCAGGCAATACTTTTTTACTAAAGTCGGCGACGAAGTCGGTGAGCACTTGTGACTTTATCGCCGTTCACGGCTGGTATGTGATATGGTGCTCACTTAGCTTGATGGCCCATTTGGCCAACCTTCCTGATATCTCGGGTTTTTGCAAAATGCTCCTCTGGGGGGAAGTTGTGACGACCGAAATGGTGTGACATTGGAAATATGGTCTAAGCTTCTATGAAGCTACAACCAAGGCCAGAGATAATTTATTGAGGTGGGGTACCTCGTCTCAGTGTCGACGACTGTTTTTCTAATATAATAGATAGGATATTGCGTACCTTTGTTTTCACGAATCAAGACTTCACTTACTTCTACCTCGGATATGGCTAGATAGGCAAAGAGCATCTCCCAAGTTCCGGTTTTTTAAGCAAGGGATGTGATGATAGGTATGCCTTTAGTTCTCGCAGAGCCTAGGCGCACTCGGAAGTCCATTCGAGGTTGTTGTCTTTCTTACATACGCCAAATAATTTGTGGCACCTATCCGACGACCGCGAGATGAACCTTGATAGGGCGGGAAACGACCAGTTAACCTTTCAACTTGTTTTTTGGTGGTTAAGAGTTATGGTATCCCCTTAATGGCTTTGATTTGGTCTGGGTTGACCTCGATGCCTTTCTTTGATACCAGAAAACCCAAGAACATTCCCGAGGATACACCGAACACGCATTTCTCCGGGTTCATCTTTATTCCGTACCGTTTGAGTATGTCGAAAGATTCTTTCAAATGATCGATGTGATATTCTCCTCTTTTTGGACTTGACCAGCATGTCGTCTATATATACCTCCATTGTTTTGCCGAGTTGGTCTTTGATAAGTAGCCCCTGCATTTTTTAGTCCAAAAGGCATGACCCTGTAGCAATACATTCCTTAGTGGGTGATGAATGTGGTCTTTTCCTAATTTTCTTCCATGAGGATCTGATTATAACTTGAGTAAGCGTCTAAAAAACTTAGTAGCTCATGCATGGCCATTGCGTCGATGAGTTGGTCGATATGAGGTAATGAGAATGAATCCTTCGGACACGCTTTGCTCAAATCTGTGAAATCTGAGCACATCTGCCATTTCCCATTTTTCTTGACCATCACTACGTTGACGACCTACTTGGGATACTTCAACTCCCTGATGGAACTGTTTTATACCATTTTTCCACATCCTCGCGGACTGCGCTATTGATAGCGGGGTTGAACTTACACCTGACCTGTCTCACTGGGGTGTAAATGGTCGACGTTTAATTTGTGCATGGTGATTTTTCTTGGGATACTCGGCATATATGCATGGCCAAAAGCAAACAAAATTGTGTTAACTGTTAAGAATATACAGAATTTACCTCGTTCCCAAAGTTTGTAGCCGATATAGGCCTTCTTGCTATTATCGTTGAGGTCCAATTGAACGGGGTCAAGGTCTTCTATGGTTGATATTGCGGCTTTGAGCATGTCGGGATCCTTGATAATGTCCTCTGTCTTATCTTGCTTCGACCTCGACCTTGTTGATTGTTGTGCCTCTTTTTCTTAGTCTCTTCTCTGTTGGGTGTTCGTGTTGTCTAAGACAATGCAGTAGCATTCCCGAGATGTGTGTTGTTCTTCACGTATGCTAAATATCCCCCATGATGTTGGGAATTTAATCACTTGGTATATTATGGAAGGGAAGGATCTCATGGGATGTATCCATGGTCGACCCACTATGGCATTGTACGTGGTGTCCTTCTCCATGATGTGGAATGTTGTCTCTAGAGTTACGCCACCGGTCAAGACGGGGAGTGTAATTTCATCGGATGTTCGCTCAACTGCATTACTAAAACCGGTTAGTTTAATACAGTGCGACACTATCTTATCCTCGAGCATCATTTGGGTAAGGACTCGGGGATGGATAATGCATGCACCACTTCTATCATCCACCATGATGCGTTTGACATCAATATCTAAAATGTGCAAAGTAATAACAAGGGCATCATTATGAGGGAAAGTCAAATTGTCAGCATCTGACTCGTCGAAGATGATACTCTCTTCGAGTCCATCATATTGTTCATGCGTGACCGCTTGAGTTTAAGAGTGGTGGTAAGCTTTACGTCGTTGATAGAGGTATCATCCCCGCCGCCGATGATCATGTGCTGGTACGAGCTGGTGATGGCATTTTTGGCAGACCACGATGTTCGCGTCCTTTGGCGAAGTTAGTCCTCCCCTTGTCGCTTAAAAGTTCTTTGAGGTGCCCTTATCGTAACATGTTTACAACTTCCTGTCTGAGGGCAATTCAATCTTCTATTTTGTGTCAGCGTTACTGATGGAACTCACAAAGGGGATCAGACTTTCAAGTGAATGGGTATGATCTCATCTTTGGTGGCCACTTCACTTTTGTTCCAAGTTTCTCAAGTGTGTAGTCTATTTCTGTTGTTGCACAAAAAAATTGTGAGTAGATAATAAAGGAGGCATACCTCTTACGTTCTGATGAGTCCCCATCATTGGTCTGGGCGGGCATTCTACATATCAGAGGGAGGGTGCCGCTGCCGCCCTGACTTATGGTTGGTGCCATTCCCTATTAGGTCGTAGAATCAGGTGATCTCTTCTGGTACTGTCTCTTTGTTCTTCTCTAGATTCGGCTTGTATCGAGGTTAGATGCTGAGTTGGTCCGTTGAGACCGTTCTCGTCTACTCCGACCTCAGCAGAATAAGCGTTGTGGATTTCGTCCCAATTGGTTGGAGGATACTTCATCAGACGAATTAACAGTTTTCTAGTTGCTCTTGAACCCTCTCGATTCAACCCGTTTTGAAAAGTTGAAATCGCCATCCTTTCGGATATGTTTGGCAGAGTCATCTTTACTCTGTTGAACCAGGCGAGGTCCCTTAATCCCTCTCCCAGGGACTACTTAATAGCAAATATGTCGTTTACTCTCACCTCGGCCTTCTTGGCTCCTGCATGGGCGGTTACGAACTTATTAGCCATTTCTTCGAAAGTTTCTATAGAATGTCCTGGTAGCTGCGAATACCATGTTAATGCCCTTCCTGTGAGGGTCTCGCTAAACTTCTTCAGCAAAATAGAGGACACTTGTTCCTTAGCGATATCTTTGCCTTTCACGACCGTGACATAGTGGGTCACATGATCTTCAGGATCGGTCGTGACGTCGTATATCCTGAGGTAGGTCGGTATTTTGAATGTCTTTGGTATGGCATGCGGGGATGCATCATCATTGTACGGCTGCTCTATGAACTGACTGGCGTCCCATTTCGGTAGCAGCTTAGGAGCACCTGGTATCTTGTCTACCCGTTCTTGATGTTATTTCATCTAGTCTCGGAGCGCCTTGTTTTCATTCTCCATTTCTTCCATCCTTTTTAGAATGGAAGCGAGGGCGTTGTCACCTACACTATCAATGACATTGTGAGTTATATATGTGGTTAAAGGGAGGGGATTCTTGCACTGCTCCTCTGTTTGTTGTATCGTGCAAGCACTTGCGATTTCCGTAGTCACACTTGGGGCGGTTTGTTTAGGATGCTTGCTAGCATGTCGATTAGCCATGCCTCGAGGAATTTCTTCACAATTGGGGGCGTCCTTCTCCTATAGACGTGGAGGTCCCTTTACCAGTGGGTTTTGTTATGCTGTAGTGTTGGGGCGGTGACCTCTTTCGCCTAGGGGATGCGCTAGGCGTCATGTCCTCACCTATCGTTTCACAACTTTTGTTGACGACATTTAAGCGATTGGTTGGGAAGCCACCTATTATTCTCGTCCTTTCCGTTTGGTTACCTGTCATGTAGGATTTTGTACACACAAAGAAAGGAGATCTCGGGATTTTTTGACGTTAATGACCCGCGTTAATTGTAGATCTATAGGAAACTAAAAATCTAACTATGAAATTCCCACAGATGATGCCAAATTATTTGTCAAAAAAATTATAGATCCTGGTTCAAATAATTAAATTTTATGTAAATAGGGATTAATCTTAGCTAACAATAATATCCTTAGATGGGATTTTTAAAGAAGCAATAAATATTTTTCAAGTACGGTAGGACAGTTGCAGTGGTATGTAGTGAATATTCCACAAATCAGAAATAACAGTGTAGCATTTAATAACAATGAACAACAATAAATGACATTTAAGTAAATAGAAGGAATGAATCAACCGAGAAAGGATGAAAGTAGTGGATGTTCTTTCTGACAATGATGAATGATAGACGGTCCCTTGAATATTTGAGTTATTTTCGGATCTTGTGGAAAAGTATAGGCAAGAATCTCAGTGAAAATGTGATGTTTGTATCTTAGCAAGTGAGATCCGATTCTTTTAGTCAAAATGTGTTCTTCACAAATGAAAATCACATGTGCCCTTTCATCGTCTTTTTTTATTTATTTATATGGGATATGTTCCTAAGAAACCTTAATAGTACAAGTGCAGAGATTATCCACTAGAATATTCTCCTTAATATCCTATCTTGAAAATTAGCCGTTATAGTTCTGTCAACGGTACTCGACCTCGACCTTGACCCTTGTTGACACCTCGACAATGACACTCGTTGACTCTTCGACCACAGACTTCGCTATTTCTTTGGCTATTTTGACAAACGACGACTTGGGAACTCTTTCCTTAGTACTATCTTATTTTTAAGGCAGATTTTGACCCATACAGTAGAGTAGTGAATGGATCTAAAATCTAGTCACCTTTCATGTTTCTTAATTCATCACCATTGAAACAATAAAAGTGTCCAGAGAGTTTTGCTATGTCCTATAAAAGTATGTATATTATTGCATTCTACTTTTACTAGTGACTTTTACGTGACATTAAAAAAATTACCGAAAATTAACCGAACCGTACCGACACAAAAAAAAAAAATCGACATAATTGGGATGATTTCAAAAAGTTTAATTTTAGTTATATATAATAGAATAACCGTAAAATTGGTAGGGCGCAAATTTTGTAAAATAATCGGCCACCGAACCATTGAGACCCCTACGTTTTGAAACGGTGAGAATATGGCAATTAGTTTTGTTATAAAATAAAAATAAAGTAGGAAGAAAGCAACCCTTGATGATTTTCAATCCCGACCATCACAGCTAGCAAATTTTGGAAAATGTATGCAAATAAAGCCAAAATTTGCATACTTGATTATCAATCATAGCCACAGAGATTTAAGATCCAATGTTTATGATAGATTATTATGCTGCACTTGATGTGTTTCCTAGAGTTACTGCCAAACTTTATTATTTCATTAACTCAATTATAGAAAAGGCTTAATTAAGATAAAACACAACCCAAATAATTAAACATATTGTTGTTATTATTATGAAATGGACCAAAACCTATGGTGGCAATTCAATTTAAATTTTGGCCAAATCTACAATATTCCATTGTCTTAGATCTGCTACTCTTACAGTCATTTAAAACATGCGCGTGCCTCTTTGATGGTGACTAGAAATTATCAGGCTTTGCTAATCATCCATTATACTACAAGCATAGTATAGGATCATTTCATATCATAGGCATAACGTGATTTTGTTACATTTTTCTCCTTGCAAGTCGGCCACACTTTTTGTAAAGTATATATCTTTTTATAGTTGTGATGTTCGGGCAAGTTCGCGTGGACCTGACTAATTTCACAAGGTATATATTATTTTTTATCAATACAGATATCGAATAATACTATCTATTATGTTTGGACAAATGAAAAAGAAATCACCTAATATGTTCGTATTCGCTTTCTGCACCTAAGACCTCATAATTTCTAACTTATTCATTGGCCACTAAGTTACACCTTGGGTGCACCTTTATAAAATACTTAGGGATCGTTTGGTAGGGTGTATAGGAATAGTACGGAATAAGGTGTATAGGAATAGCACGGATTAGTAATGCATGGGTTAATAATGCAAGCATTAGTTATGCAGATATTATTTCATATCTACTGTTTGGTATGGTGTATAAAAAATTATAATGCATTGCATAATTTTTAAGAAAAATAATTTTTTTCTTACAAAATTGCCCTCCATATTCTCTAGCTTTAAGGGACTTTAAGGACAATTTTGTCTTTAAATATACTAATGCATGCATTAATAGCCTTGGTATTACTAATGTCATGGTTTTCTATGCATTACTTATACATAGGATAATACCAAGTATGTTGTATAACTAATACAAGTATTAGTTATACATAGGTTGACAAATGTACCAAACAAGGTATTCGTAATGCACACAGCTAATGCTTGCATTATTTTTTCTAATACTTCCTACCAAACGACCACTTACTATGTATTACATCAAACCCATAAATACATAATATATATTGTTTCGCCTACACTATTATCATTAATTTAGCTAGGGTTTGAACATATATTTGGTTGAAACTTGAAAAAAAAGCATTTGAACTTGTGTTGAAAAATAATTTTTGAAAGTTGAAATTGTGTTTGGACATGCAATTTATTTGAATGAAGTTTCGTGAGTGGAAGAAAAAATTTCATCCAAAAACTACTCTTGTTGGAAAACTAATTCAAAGTTGTAGTAGGAAACCTTAGTTATTTAGTATTTGATTTATTTAATTCATGTCTACATATGATATGTACTCGAAATTAATATAGGAATAGACTTTCATGTTTCTAGTTTACATAGGTTTCGTACTAGTATAAATAGAGTTATTAATAACTTATTTTATTATGTGGAGATCAGTATAACAAATAAAGACTTGTAGAGGTCATTCATAAATTTATAAATAAAATACTTTCCTTCAAATTGTTATAAGAGCTTCTACGATCTTGAGGGAGAATCAAGTAGCTTCCGTTGGCGACGAGCGGCGTTAGGCAATGTGTACCGCCCATCTGGCCAAAAAACTATGTTGGCAAAATTATAGATAATTGTCAACATAATTAGACTATTCGATGAAAAGTTTCAAAACAAATTCAAGAAAAAAAAGGAAGTTTAAAGATGTGCAAACAAATATGGCACAAGCAGAATAAACTCATCTTTAAATGTAGGAGAGAGGCTTTAAAAAGTTAGAAGTTGATTACATGCCTCAACAAATTCGAGTGTTAGTGACAAAGTGAATCAACGGGTGTTGAAAATAAGTGCTTCAACAAAATTGGGTGTTGATAACAAAGTGCATCAATGGTTGGTGACAAAGTTGAAAATAGGTGCTTCAACAAAATCGGGTGTTGGTGATAAAGTGCATCAATGGGAGTCAAAGATAGATGCTTCAACAAAATCAGGTGTTGGAGACACGTGCTTCAACAGAAGGGTGTTGATGACAAAGTGCATCAATGGGAACTGGAGACATGTGCTGCAACAGAATTGAGTGTTGGTGACAAAGTTCATCAACGTGAGTTGGAGACATATGCTTCAACAAAAGTAGAGTTTGGAGAAAAGTGCTCCAAGACACAATACAAACAAGTCAGACGTATACAACTTTGAATTACGGGAGAATATTGGAATAATAATTCAAAATTGTAGTAGGAAACCTTAGTTATTTAGTATTTATTTATTTAATTCATGTCTACATATGATTTGTAGTTAGAATTAATATAGGAATAGGCATTCATATGTTTCTAATTGACATAGGTTTCTTATTATTATAAATAGGGTTATTACTAGTTTATTTTATGTGTGGAGATTTGTGATAGCTGCAGATAGCTTTCAGAGATTAATAATAAAATATTTCCATCAACTCTAAATCAATTTTTAGGAATTTGACTTTTTTCTTTCAAAAACTTATTATATTCCATAAACAAACCATGTTCCTAAATTATTTATTTTTTAAAAGACAGTCAAAATTTATTGCCAAACGATAACTAATTGGTTAACAATATTCTCAATTCAAATTACCACTTTGTGACTATGACAACTTAATTTGATTTTTATATGAACATCGAATAGGCATAAATATATAATTAGATGTACAACTTTCCGATCGAAATTGGTCGGAAAGTTGGAATTGTTTTAATAAAACTTTATTTTTGAATATTATATAAATATTAATATATTTTCGACCAAAATCGGCAGGAAATTCAAAACAATTATAATAAATAATTATTTTTTCAAATTAGATAAAAGGTTGACCAAATATTTGACCAGTTTCCGACCGTTTTCGATCGGAAATTTGGTAAATTTTCAAAAATAATTATTTTTCGAGCATTATTGACTAGTATGACAAATGTTTGACCAATTTTCGACCAAAATCGGTCGGAAATATTATTTTTTTTTGTTGTCAGCAAATTTTGTTGACTTTTGCAACCAACTACTCTTATTTCTGATCGATTTCGGTCGGAAAGTGTCAGACCGATTTCGATCGGAAAATTTTCGGACGGAAATAGTAATTTCTAGTGAGATCTGTCGCACGCAGTACATTTCAATATGGCCTTTATTACAGCTAATCCCCTTTATTTGGGTTTTTTTTCTCTATCTCTTTTGTTTCAAGAGATTGATTTTGAAATGAAAAGACGAAAACTAAAAATGGTTTCAGGAAATAATAAAAAAACTCTTGGCTTTCTTTTAAAAATAAAAAATAAAAAACTCGTGTTACGTTGCGTTGAGGAACGGGATTCTTTACCTTAGTAAATATTATTAAATATAATTAAACGATTAAGGGTTTGCAAATAGAGTTGTTTGGTTTAAAGTTTTTGTACTCGAGTCTTAACCAACATAAAATAAAAAACCCAACAAAATAGGAGTAGGATAACTGGATAACTTAAATTGTAAGTTAATTATAGGCAAAAAGATGTGATCATGTAGAGAACACGTCATGCTCTTATAAATTGAAAGGTTAGCTGCAAATATTATTAGTTAATCACCACCAACTTTAATTGACATTTATAGATAAATTCAAAGATATTGACCTTACTTGTTAACCAATCTTTCTATTTAAGGGAATAGAACTTTCAACTAAATATTAAAACAATAAATGTTGGAAAAAGCAAATCCTATTTGAGCCTAATTAGGTGCTGCTGAATTAATATCATATTTTAATATGCTTTTGTAGTGACTTGTGTATTGGAGTCCCGTAACCTAAATTTATAGCACAAAGTACATAAAATATAATATAATATGGATTATTACTATTTTTATATAAGCTAGCACGAGGTCAACATGCTAGCTTAGACATAATGAAATGTTTATTTACCTTAACGAATGTATTATACTACTGAACTGACTTAATTAAATTGGGTTGTTATTTGTTTATTAAGTAAATATCGTCTATATGAGGAAGACTTTTGAAATTTATAGGTCTAAAATGAGCCAAAGGTATTAGTGTGGCTATAAATTCTCACCGAAAATAACATAAGAAGATTAAAATTAAATTGTTAGTAAATATAGACCTAAAAAAGAAAAGGTGTAACATAAATTGGAGTAGATGAAGTATACACAAAATTATAACAAAACAAACATCGTAATATTTTATTTCTCTTCAAATAAAAGTATTTGAGTTCATCAGTATTAAAGTGATGTTACAAATCTAAAGAAGATAAAATTTTAAAGTGAGATAAATAACTTATCACTATATTTATGTTAAGTTGCTAAATGGGAGGGTACATGAAAATGAAAATGGACATGTTAATAAGAAAACTGTTCAAACTGTAATATCATTACCGTTTGAACCTTTATGATTATTTTGAATGTCAAATAAACATTTCAAAGTGCAACTGCTGGATAGCACTTAATGAAATAGATCTATAAAAAGAAAGAATAAAATTGGTACTCCTTTAGAAGTATTTATTTCTACATTTCCAAATCTATTTCTAATGACGTGTAATTTTCCTTATGTTAAAGGCAGACATCACATTTTATTTAATACCATTAAGTAATGAATTGTCAACGAAGAAAAATGCAAACTCTTCGGTTATGCATAAGTTGATGAGGTTTACAGCTGGTTTGGATGGTTGTTATACGTCTTTTTATAATGTATCGTATTTTATTATATTGTATTGTATCGTTTGATGAATATAATATTTGGACATATTGTATCGTTTGCTGTTGTTTCATAATATTACACACCAGTAATATGAAGAATAAACTTGCAATAATATAAAGAAAAATTATGATACGGGGTAAATTTATTATATAAAAAGGTAGGGTAAATGATAAAATAAAATTATTTAATAATAATGAAGGGTGATATGAGAGAAAAAGACAAGATAACGACACAACCACACCAAATCGGCCATTACATAAAGTGACATATTTCATCGTTACGTAACAACGGATTTAACGATACGATACAATAAAATTTAAATAACAACCAAAACAAACATCGTATTTAAAATAACAATACCCTAAAATACAACATGTAACAACCATCCAAACGAGTTGTTAATAAATTAGGACCTTTTTCTCTTAAATTTAACACGCTAAGAAATAACTAAAATCTGTTATTTATGAATTCTATGCTACAAATAAGCCTACTTATTATTATGCGAAAATAGATGTATTGTAAATTTTAAATTAGAATGTGAGGGGAAAAAAAATAACACACAAACACAAAGAAAAAGTAAATTGATGAAATATTGGTAACCTTTTTACTCCTTTTTCCTTGATGTTTAATTCTAACAAATTTAGTTTAAAATTATATGATTAATTCGGAAATGCAATAATTTTTATTAAACAAAGATGCATATGAATTTTTTTATTTTTAAATATATTATTTAAATTGACATGAATAATCTTACAAACAGTAACAATAATACAAATAAAGAAATACTTTTGTATTAAGCGTTGGGCCCATGCTCAACATGAACCATATATCTCTATCTAGTACTCTCTCCGGTCCAAAATAAGTGATTTTTTGCATGTTTTCACGCATATTAAGAAATCTATTTTTTAGCATTAATTAGCAATGAAATTGACCATATTAACCTTTACTATCTCACTTAAATACTCCTAACACATATTCCAACACAATTAACTCCAAAGACAATGTAAGAAAAAAAAATTATTTTTGAATTTTAAAAAAATCACTTATTTAGGACCACAAGAAAATAAAAATAAAAAAATCACCTATTTTGAAGCGGAGGGAGTATAGGTTTAAAGGAGGAATTGCAACTATTGGTATGGCTAGGAATGCACTACCTGGCAGTCAAACGAGTATATGATTAAAGATAAGTAATAAATCAAAGTGACTATAACAACCGTGTCGCCGCATTATATTACTGCGCTTCATTTTCAAGTTTTATTTAACCATGCTTAGAAATGATGGATACCAACAAATTACTTTTTATTCTCTAATCTCTAAGTTAATTAACATGCCGTGTTTTCTACAGCTATCATGGGCGGAGCTAGGGTGACCGAATGGTATGAACCCTTTTGGCCGAAAAATTATACTATATATATATGGTTAAAATATTTTTTATTTACATATAATAGAGGTTGAATTCCGTAGCTTCACTGAGTGTTCACTTCTTTATACTTCATCCGTTAACTTTTACTTGGCACGTTTTGATTTTTCACGCCCCTTAAGAAATAATAAATGAAGTGCATAATTTACCATGATACCAATATTAATTTATGCATATTTTATTAGATTTGAGAAAATGATTTGAAATGAGCAATAAATATTGTCGGTATAACAGGAAAAAAAATTTGTCTTCTCTTAATATGCGCAAAGTGACAAGTAAAAATGAAAAATCTATTTTTAGTATATATGCCAAGTAAAAATGAACAGATAAAGTATATTTAAAACCCCTTAGTGAAAAACCTGACTTCGTCACTAATAATTAATTTAGGCTCTATTGTACATTGGATAATCTTTCTTATTCAGAATAAATAAATAAAAATAAATTAAATTATTTTTAAACATAAAGAAAATATTCTTTGTACAGATTAAAAGATAATGTATCACTACTAAAAATCCGGCAAAAAGCAACCAACAATTTGCGACCAAAATTGGTCTATCAAGAAAAGCGACCAAAGTTGGTCGCTAAAATGAATAAAATTATTAAAAAATAATTGTATATAAATTAGCGACCAAAGTTGGTCGCTTTTTGGTCGATAATGTGGTCAAAATATTGACCGAACTGGTCAGACTTGCTTGGTCAAAAAAATATTAAAATTAGCGACCAACATTAGTCGTTGTAGTGGGACCCAGTTATAAATTTTTTAATAATTATATTATTATTTTAAAAAATTATAAAATATAAATAAATAAAATTTAAAATTA
>ML241935.1:647-13191 GCA_005239495.1 Nicotiana undulata
TGACACGGACAAGACAATCAGCCGATGTCATAAGGGTGGGTCATAAAGACTTACTCGGTCATAAAGCTCCACACGTTCGCGAATCATACCTGCGACCCGTGCGCTGACTCGATAGTGATAAGCTCCCCACGATCGCGAATCATACCTGTGACTCGTGTGCTGACTCGATAATGATAAGCTCCCCACGATCACGAATTATACATGCGACTCGTGTGCTGACTCGATAATGATAAGCTCCCCACGATCGCGAATTATACCTGAGACTCGTGTGCTGACTATGCAAAGTAAAACTCTCCCCGATCACGAATCATGCATGTGACTCGGGGGCCGATGAAAATAGTTGTATAATTATCCCTGATCACGAATCAAACCTGTGACTCAGGGGCAAGTGAAACATAAGTTCTCCCCAATCACGAATCAAACCTGTGACTCGGGAGCCATGAATGCATGAATGCGTGTATGCGACTGCATGAAGGTATATATATATGTGTATATGTAGACACCGTGGTACCGACTCGCCCACACTCAACGGGATCGGATACTCACACCTCACTTGATAGCCAAAGTTAGGATTTTCATCATATTATCCTCTTTGCTCATAATACTACCATGATTGAACAATTCAAGTATGAGAAGGAATTTTAATCACCTTCATTTAGCTCAACAGCTCATTATTCGTTTACTATTTGCTCTTTATCAATTATATAGAAGTAACACAATTACTCAATTGGTGGGGTTCATAACTCTTATCTGAACGTTGTGTACATTAAATTCACAGCTATCCTAGCTCAATTTCATCATCAAATATCAGTAATAACTTGTACAAAACGTCAAATAATATCAATCAACAATTAGAACATGCTCGCGGGTCCTACGGCTACCCAGCATACAGTATAGATGCCACGTACAGACTCTCGTCACGTGGTACATACATAGCCCCCCTCAACGAGCATAATTAGCAATCAAGAGCCTAGGGGAAATTTCCCCCTTACAAAGTTTGGAAAGGAGAATCACCTGGACAAGTGCTCCTCCGGCCAACGGACCGATCAACACGACGCTCGAATCCTCCGAATCACCCTCGATGGCTCATAACTAGCCAAAAGCACACAATTATATCAATTTAGGAAGATTCGATGAGGATTCATCAACTATTTCCATAAAAACGTATTCTTGACGTACTATGGAAATTCAACTCCGAGCTTCGGCGTCCGGAAAATTATAATTCTTGAAGAGACGCGTTATACGTCGCCTAAGGATCAAGATTAACTCCATTAATCATCCCTCAATGGCCCAAAAATCAGAATTCACAATAACATCAAACCCCTCTTTCTTCCCCAAACAAAATCTTATGAATTTCCATGAATTAGGAAGAGGAAATTCTCAAAGAATGGGAGAAATTACGTGCGGAGGGTTACCGAAATCACTTACCTGAGTTCCTAGGCCAAGATATCTGTTCTTGAGCTCTTGGGGTCGTCAACCATGGAAGAAATGTGTTTTTAGAAAATGAATTCGCGACTTGGCTTTTTAAATGGAACTGCCCAATAGTTTCCGCACCTGCGGAAATTGGGTCGCGCCTGCGGAAATGGCCTGGGCACTTGGCAATTTTCTCGTGCCTGCGGGCCTTTGTCCACGCCTGCGGAGCCGCGCCTGCAGAAAGTAGGCCGCTCCTGCGATGGCCTGGGCTCCTGGGAAAGGTCGCACCTGCGGGCCTTGGTCCGCTCCTGCGGGACCGCGCCTGTGGAGAGAAGGTCGCTCCTGCGAAAGGAGCCGCACCTGCGCAGGGAATTCTGCTGGTGCGAATCTCGCACCTGCGGCTCATGGACCGCAGGTGCGGTCACACCAGTAAATGCCCACCAGCAGTTCAATTGCTGGTTTTTAATCCCGGTCGGGGTCCGGGAGACCCCTGGGCCCACCCGAGCCCTCGACAAATTATACCAACAAGTCCCAAATCACATGACGGACTTGCTCGAGCTCTCAGAACACTAGAAACATCATTCAAACCAAGAATCACTCTCCAAAACCCCTTAGATCAAACTTAGGATTTCAAGAAAAATTTCAACGGCTCATCAATACGCCGATGGGTCTACACTGGTTGCAATGACCCCAAATTTTGTGGGACAAGTCATAAATGACTGTACGGAACTATTGCCAGTTCCGGAATTCCATTCGGACCATGATATCACGAGGTCCAATTCCAGGCTGAATTCCAAATCACATGAAATCCTGAATTCCAATTCAGGTGCCGAAATACTCTCGGGTCATCAGAAACCCGAGGCGAACACACTCCCAAGTCCGACATCATCATCCGGAGCTACTGGAGATGTCAGAACTCGATTCCGAGGTCGTTTGCTCAAAATGCTACTCGGAACCAAAATCAGCCAAATAGGCTAGCCTTCAGGAACCAAGTGTTCCTGAACTGGCCAAAACACTTCCGAATCTCGAACTACCGACCCACACAAGTCATAAGGCACGAGTAGTCGCTATGGGAAGAGTCATTCACGGGAACGGAGTCCCAACGCACCAAACGACCGGCTGGGTCGTTACAATACCGATTTAAATCCCCCACTAACTCATCTCGGCTGATAAAATCATAACTTTGAGCACATGATTTTTCACCCACCATACACTCCTACAAAATTCAATAGAAATAAATTAGTTTTACAAATTTTGTTGAATTTTTGTGATTAGTTGTGAATTATTTGCATTGCACATTCATGATTCGTCATTCAAAATTATTTAAAATTGCATAATTAGGTGCGTCATTGTTATCAAGGAATTATAAATTCATTATTTGTAATTAATTGATTTAAATAACAAATGAATGATGATTATTTGATGTGATGTGATTATTATAACTAATGGCTAAATTAATCATTTTTGTCTGAGAGAACTATAGATTTAATCAGGAGTATTAAATTAATTATTTTATTCCTAATTGGTCGATAATTAGACAGAATAAGGGAAAAATTCATTGTTACATCTTTTAAATTTAATTGGATTTGACTTTAATTAGATTAATTAAGTTTAAATTAAGCTTAAAAGGTTAAAAATCGGACCTCGGCCAAAAATGACCCAGGCCCAATTCTTTCTTTACACCATACAAAACAACCCAACCCAAAATCCCACTACCTGTTCAGCCCCGTTACACCCACACGACCCCGTCTCATTTAATGAACGAATCCCAGCCGTTGATCGAAATAGATCAAACGACTGGGAACTCCCCACCCACTTAATATAAAACTGTCCCAACACCCCACCTACCCTCATTCACCCCCTAAGTCTAACACCCCCCTCGTCCGTCCTCTCTTCTTTCTAACCCCCCACTGTAGTCCGCCGTCCACCGCTTAGCTCCGCCGGCCGGAAATCGCCACCAGCAGCGGAGCTCAACCAAATAACCCCAAAATTACACCAGATGATCTATTCACCACCCTCAATCACCTCCCACCCTCAGATTTTCCATAAACCACCGAAATTCTTTAATTTTAGATCGAAAAAGCAGAAAACCTATAATCTTTCTACCGACCGATTTTTAGAGAACTAATGACTCAAACCTACATGTGTCAATAACTCTTGGTGAGAGCTATTGATTCATGTGGGTTTGGACCATTTCCAAACCCCGCCGGAGTCCGGCTAAAATCCGGTGAGCCACTAGAATCCGTTCGAACCCATCCCAACTAACTGGTACCCCTTTTCTTCTATTATTCTCTGATTATTTTGTGATAAATCAGTTGTTTGATTTAGTTTCTAGGTTGTCTGATATGTTACTATTTCTTTTGATTTTTGATTCTTAATTCGGCCTAAAAATTACTTCTATGCATGTTCAATTAGTTTAATGGTATTTATGGCTTCTTAAATAAATGATCGTTTTAAGACAGGGGTTTCATAATTGTGCTTGCTTCATTAAGTAGCAAATTATGTGTTGGTTGATATCTTGCATGGTTGAACCGAAATTAGGGCTTTTAGATTTTCTGAATATTTGTGCTTAAAATCCATTCTCTTCCATTAAATGATGATTAGTTTAAGGTCTTGTCTTTTTTCTTTTTCTGGATTTGGTTTAATTCTGAAATTCTCCGTAGTTTGTTTCTTGTTAACCCTATATGCCGATTTAATGAATTTAACACTGGAATTAGTTGTTTAGTTGTAGTCTCCTAGTATACTATTAATTTAAGGTCTCATGGATGATCTTGCCCAGTTGTTAGGAATATTCTGTTGTAAATTGAATTCAAATTGATTGGCTGATTTGACATGATTAATTGATTTTGGAATTTTACTTTAGGTTTCTGATTTTTCTTCCTACCTATTCTCTTCTATAAAAAAACTAATTTCTATCTTAGTCTTGAACCTTCGAATGTTAGGTTTAATCAAAGTAATAATTTAAGTTAGTCCCTAATATATAGTTAGTTAATGTTCTTCAACATTAGTATTGACCTTGGTAATCTCATAACCTTAACTCCTAGACTAGGTTGCTTAACAAATAACCTAACACTTAACCTTAAATACTAAAAGGGTAATTTTAAGGGTATTAAAGGTTAGTTTAGGAACTTCCTTTGAAGAATATTAGTGTAGGAACCCAAGAAACTTCTAGAATTAGGAAAATATCAAAAAACAAAATTAGAAATCATAGAATCAGATTTTTAAGGGTAAAACAGTATTTTTTACACAGGAAAATAGGGCTGTAAAGAATAGAACATTCTAGAAAGGGGTACATCTGTCCTATAGGATAAGGTGGACAGTTGTACCTATACTATTTTCAGCTAATAAGATAAGGTATATTCCTTTGAAGATGCTACCCTAAGTTACCTATAAAAGGAAAAGAATTCCTACACTCTAAAAGAAAGAACTTTTGAAGATAGAATTTCAGATTTTCACATACTGAAAATTACACTTTCTTCACACACAAAAAGCTTTGCTCTCCTTCATCTACTCTCTTTACATTTTAGTTGCTGGAAACATCTGGAAAAAAAAAAATCAGAATAGTCTTCCCTTTGTAAACAAAAATTTTCAAAACATATGAGTGAAAAAATTTGATTTTCTTTCAAGAGTTCATCAAGTTCTTGTGGGTTTTCTCAGCTTGGTTCTTATTTATTCTGGTTTCAAAATCTTTGGTCTAAATACTCAAGTTCTGGGCTGCTTATTCCTATTGGATATTATTGGGTTTGGTTGATCTGCTCTTGTTGCTGCTGAATCTTTCTCGTCTTTGCTGTTTTACTATCTGCCTGACCTTTATTTGGTCAGGATCCTTGTTATTTTTCTCTTCAAAAGAGGTATGTAACAATGAACTTTAAATGAAATTATTGAACTCAGAATTTGTGCTGAAATGTTTGATTCATGCTATGTTTTGAGATTATGTGAAGTTGAATCTTCTTCTCCTTTGTTCTTGGTCTGAAAATCTGAAGTAAGATTAGTTGATATGATGTTAATGAATCTGAATATGTGTTGTGGAATTATTCTGGTTGTTTTTAAGTTGGTTAAATTGCATTGAGTATTGTTAGATATTAGTCTTGTATTAGTCCATTATTGGAGCAATCTGCACTAAGATGTTGAACCTGACCTTTTTTTTATGGTCAGGTTCTTTCCATAAGAATGCATAAATACGCTTTTGATTGTGTTCCTTTGGTCACTAAAGAGATTCAGCAAGCAAGTCTCTAGATCGTTTTAGAATTGCGTTAATATTAGCACTAGGGTAGATGAGTTTGACTTCTTAATAGTCAAATTCACACCACAATAGCGCATAAACAGTAGTTTAACCTGCTGAAAATTATCCTTCAAAGGATATAAAGTGTGTAATTAGGAAGAGCCTTAGAGAAGGGAATCCAAACTCACAAAATAGTCGGATTTACTCTTTAAAGTTCCAATAATGGTAAAAATATTTGACTAAACACTAGCCGGAATAAGCATGGCTATAAGAGTCTAAACAAAGTGGCGTCACTGGATTTGAATCTGACCCTTTTATGGTCAGATTCATTCCCCAATGCACAAAAGAACTTTATTATAGTTCACCATCGTTAGAGTCAAATCTGACCCCTGTAATGGTCAGATTTGCTCTAAAAGATGCATAGCATACCTGTTATTAAGGTCGTTAGGAATTGCAAACAAAAGCTGCAAATTCCCAGTGCGAAGAATCCAGATGTGGAGCAGCTAGTTAGGATTTTCATTTTTGTTCTTTCCTTGATATTCATTTATGCATTTTGGAATCTCGTAACTTTAAGACTGGACGTTACATTCATTTCCAGCTTTTTCTTGGTTTATAGTGTTCTAATTGATTTTAGAATGGGACATTTCGAATTCATGTTTTTCTTTCTCTGTTCTGAAAGTAATACGATAATATTAGGGAGCGTGTATGATATAAACATTTACTGGATTCTCGGAATGGTTATTTCAAATTCAGTTTATTTTAATACAAGTGGATTTAGTAGGTTATTTTTAGTTCATCTCGTACCCTATAAAATTTTCTGAAAATTGATGTAAGAACACCTTGAATACATATGAACCTTGAAACATGTGCTTAGGCTATCTAAAACTGACAAGAACTGCTAATTTAGAATTGGTAAAAACTGCTTGTGCTATGTTCTTCTTTAGAAATTACAAAAGTCAGAAAATAAAGTAATTTTAGCCTACCGATTTAAAGCAAAATCAGTAGATAATGTATTTATACGTCTGTATTTTTATAGGTGTATGTATATCTGCACAAATGAGATGCAACTTGATATTTTCACCATTTATCACGTTAGGAAGTAAAGACCGTTGAGATTTGATTGATTATTGAATTCTTTTTAATTAGCAGTATTCTTGCAAAAGTACCCACAATTAGGATTGGTCAAAAGGGTTAAAATAATTTAGGGCTAAATGTGGCCATAGCCCAAAATATGTTGTCTTTTAGGATAACGAATCTCAGTTTAGGCAACCCTCTAGGTAGAATGATACCTTTTAGTTTAAAATTTGGTAAAGAATCAAGTATTATCCCAAAATTATCATAACCTACACTCGGGAGTGGCAACCCGTGCCACCGACCCTCAACTCCAAACAATAAATAAAAACGCACATAGCAATCACGGGTGCATTTCATGTAACGTGGTTACGATGCGTTAAAAAATAACAAGTGCACGCCATCGTGACTTGTTTTAAGATAAGTCCATAACCATCTTAATTGGTCTTAAAGCTAAAATGCTTCTTTAAATAGAAAACATAGAGAATAATCGAACATCGCCTCAAATAGGCATTCTAAAACCGTAACAACCATAGCCTTGACTACGTAATCTACACTCGGGTGTGACAACTCATGTCCCTGACTTCAACTTAAAACTATATTAAAATCATGTGTTGAAATTGCGGGTGCATTTCATGTGGCGCAATTGCAACATGTTCAAAAGCAAACAAGTGCACCTCCTCGTGACTTGTTGTCAAGATAAATCCATAAATGTCAAAAGCGGCTAAAAGTTAAAAAGGGATAAATGCACAATAGGAAAAATGCGTAAATAATCAAACAATTTAGGCCAAATAATAATAGTTAAGCGACCATGCTAGAACCACGGAACTCTGGAATGCCTAACACCTTCTCCCGGGTTAACAAAATTCCTTACTCGGATTTTTGGTCGCAGAAAAAATCAAACAGAGTCAAAATTCGTCGGTTTGGGATTTTATTAAACGGTGTCCCGGAGCATCATCAAAAACCCGGGTGGCGACTGTGAAAAAATATTAATAAATCCCAAAACAAAATAATGTCACTTAAAGTGGAAAACTGGGAGGTGTGACAGCTCTGGCGACTCTGCTAGGGATCGAACCCAGAATCTCTGGTTCAGGGTTCAAGAATTCGATCTTATATAATTGTTATATTTTGGCTTTCATTATCTGATTTTACGTGTTTAAACCTAATGTGCTAATTGCCATTTTTTTACCGCTTTGATATTATTTGAATTGCATATAAATTGTGCCGAAACCCTTCTTCTCTCTGAGTCTTCTAAATCATCTGGGAAGTGTGCACTTCGTGTGACTTCTTTTCTGTTAGAGTCATCCAAATTTTAGAACGAGGTACGGACAAGTTGCAAAGCCGGTGAAGCTTCTGTATTCCCGGTACGCTGCCCCGACCTCGGCTCGAGCTGTCCGCTCGGGTAAGCCTTATCTAGAGCAAAACCCCAGGATATAAACCTAATATAACATAGCCTCATGTCGGATCCCTAGTAGGAACGCTTATTTGCATCACATGCATTTGACTTAGGGGACTCAACACAGGGGTTGGGTCCGTCTAGGACAGGTGAACCCAAAATGAAAGACCGTCCTAATGCATACTACTTGCTATGTGTACAATATTTTATTTCGGTTTGTTTGTTGGCCGGCTAAAAGAAGTTAATAGAAAAACCAAGAGAGAAATAGAATAGGATATTTATCTGATTTTTGAAAAAAGCCCCGATATTTAAAATCATCCCGAAACTCTGCCAAAATTTCTGAAAATGGAAAATTATATTTCAAAACAAAGTGAGTCGGTGCATATTTTTCAAAATTGTGTCGAGATTTCCCGAACTACGCATTGTTTGATTCTCACCGGTGTGGAATACGTAGGCAACCCTCATCGGGTCCAACTTTATTGTTTCAAAATCAAAATAGAAAGATACGGTCGCAAAATTAGGTGTTTCCGTTCTTGCCTAAATAGCCAATTGTCCCAATGGGGCGCCGGAAGGCTATTTTTGCAAAAATAACCACCTGTGGTTTTTTCCAAATTTTTACCCAATTAGCAAACACAACCCTAAAAAACTTCCTACCCGAAGTATTGAAGGGTCGTATTCGCAAGGATGGTCCATTTTTTTATTATTACAAAACCTTTGCAAAAAATAACACTTTTCTTCACCTTCGGTCAAATTTTTTATCATGACTTTGTTTTCTTAATTAAAGCATTTAAACAAATGTGCAGGATGAACACTCTTGAAAACATTCCCTTTAAGGCCGTCGAGGAAGTTCCCTTGGGACTCCATATGTGGTGGAGCGACTTGGGGGAAGTTAGTAGAAAGTCTATTGTAAAAGCTTTAGGCGGACTCACTGGTCTTCTAAAAATCAAGCCAAGGTTGGACATCGTCGAAGCTCTAGTATCATTTTGCGACCCCGCCCACAACGAGTTCCACTTTTCAGACTTTGAGTTGACACCCACGCTAGAGGAAATAGCGGGGTATGCGAGCCTCAACGACAATCTTAGAAGTCGGTATCCGGTGGCGCCCAAGACAGTAACTCCACATAAATTCTTGGATCTTTTGAACATTAGTCGGGACATTCAAGACCCACACCTATCTGAAGGGTTCTGCACTTTCTATTTCCTGTACAAACGTTATGGAGATCCTCGGGGTTATGAAGCTGATAACACTGGTCTGACTCACCACAAGAACCAGGCTAAATGGGAAGCCCGCCGGGGGTTAGCTTTCGTGGTAGATTTCTTGGGCACCTTAATCTGCCCCAGGAGTGACAGACTCATAGATATCGGACTGGTGGGGATGGCGGATTTCATGATGAAAAAGTCCAATGGCACCCTTATACCGATGGTTTTAGCTGAGATTTACCGCGCCTTGATGATTTGCCAGTCTGGGTGAAAATTCTTTGAAGGGTGCAATCTGCTCCTACAAATTTGGATGATCGAGCACCTCTGTCACCGCCCAGGTTACATGAACTACAGCTTAACCGGTTTGAATTGTATCGAAGAACACAGTACTCGGGTAGAGGGCCACAAATTTCCTAAGAGCACAGAGGCCTGGCACTCACATTTGAGTTTATTGACTGCCGACCGAATCGAGTGGACATTCGGGTGGCTCCCTCTCGGCGAGGTTATCAATATGTCTGCTGAGGTGTGCTATCATTTTTAATGGTCCGTGAAGTATTCAGCCATATGCCCCACATCGGGTCTTACGACAGTTGGGAAGACAACAAGGTGTTCCACATGATGAGGACCTAAGCCAACAAGCCATTGAGCTATGTCCGAGAGCTGCATTTCCTGAGGACAGGGTCCGCCAGATTTGGAACCAGTGTAGATTTTTAGAGCCTCAAACTCAGGTAAAAAATTTATCCAGAGGGGAAGTAGAGCCAGCTTACACATATTGGTATGGTAGAAGAGGCAGAGAGCACCAAGAGCCGGAACGATCTATGAAAAGACCTCACGTACAACATTTCACTGAACAGACACAAGAGCACTGGGATTGGTTAGAGAAAGAAAACTACTACCGGGCTACCATAAGTAAACAGGAGGCCCAGATAAGGGAGCTCAAGTTTGAAAACACTCTGCAAACCGCCGCAGCCGAAGGGGAAAGAAACAGACTGAACAAAGAATATGAGACCCTCTAGGCTCAGATCCAGAAAATAAGGATAGCCATTGAAACCCTGAGAGAAGTAGAGCTGACGAAAGACTTGTCACCAATCTCAGGCAAAAGTTGTGTAGCTATGGTGACGACCTGGACAAAGCCGAAGAGGATTTGACCCGAGTTCGGGCAAAGTTGGAAGAAGAATGAGCAGAACTTGTGCAAAAATTGAAGAGAAATCACGACCAAGAAATGCTGGGCTTAAAAGAAAGGATAGACACCTTTGAAAACGAAATGGCCAAACAAGCAAAAAGGTTTAAGGCAGAGAGGGAACAGTGCTACGCCATGATGGCTCAGTTAGAAGAAGAATTGCAACAATGTCAGTAGCAGAGTCACAAAGACGCCCAGGTCTTAGAGGCAAGATCTCAGCAGATCGAGCGTCTACTTTAGGAAAAATGTATCATCAGGTAAAGGGTCTGGGAGATAGCCAATTACATTATCACCAAATGCCAGGAATGCGAAGATATGACTCAGACCACTTTCTTCGCAGCGGTAATGATCTTCGTCCACAAGATAATGGATGACCTATACCGCCTCCAGCAAGATATGGCACGCAGGCCCGTGGCAAGGCCGAATGATGCCCCGCAGGTCCCCGGAGCAATGGAAGCACTGATGTATTCTTGATGTTTTTTTGAATCTGCATTTTATTTTCCTGCTATAGTCCTGTCTGAGTCCACTGTAGTTTTTTTTACATTTCTTAGAAAGTATGTCATGAGTCTTTTGTAGTTCTAAAATTTCAAAAAATGTAATGAATGAAGTGGGAAGTTTTTATCTAATGAATGAAAGTTTTAAAAAAAATGTTTATTTCTTTCGGATTTATCCCTTGAACTACGTGATGATCTGATTCATGCGGCGCCGTAATACGTAGGCAATCCACATAGGATTCGATCATAACCTTAAGAAAGGAAATTGAGTGAGGAATAAAAGAGTAAAAAATAATAATAAAAGAAAGAAACGAGTGATAAAATGAGAGAGAAAAACAAAGGGTGAAAATAGAATAAAAAGGGGAAAGTTCAAACCCGAGAAATAAAGCCGGGATGAAACACACAACTCTTGCAAAACATATAGAAAGCATTTAATTGCCTAGGTGCATTGAATACACCAAACGTACGATTCCCTATGTGATAAATGTTTCAACCTAACGTTTTGTGGTTCGCTCTTAAAGGTGTTTTTTAGGTGGTTGGTTTTGCGGTAACCTAGCTTCCCATCCGTACTTCACTATATCAAAAGGGAGCGTAGAAATGACATCTGAAAGTCACTTATCAATCGTCAACTCTTCCGTGGATGACCCGAATCTAGTCATCCCAATATCTGAGTCATCCACAGCTGAAGAGAATAGAATCCTGCGTCGCCGCATCCACAGAGTGATTTCTTATTTAAAGGCTTAGCGTATGGTTGAGAAAGGGTGTGAATCTTATCTTGCGTTTGTGAGGGATGTTAGTAGTGAGACTCCATCTGTGGATTCTGTTCCCGTAGTCCGTGATTTTCTGGATGTATTCCCTGCAGACCTGCCAGGCATGGCACCTGACAGGGATATTGATTTTGGTATTGACCTGGTGCCCGATACTCATCCTATTTCTATTCCCCCTTACCGTATGGCACCAGCAGAGTTGAAGGAATTAAAAGAGCAGCTTCAGGAACTCTTAGATAAGGGGTTCATTCGGCCTAGCGTATCGCCTTGGGGTGTGCCGATGTTGTTTGTGAAAAAGAGGGATGGTTCGATGCACATGTGTATTGATTATAGACAGTTGAATAAGGTTACAATGAAGAATCGTTATCCGTTGCCTCGTATAGACGACTTGTTTGATCAGCTTCAGGGAGCTAAGGTATTCTCCAAGATCGACTTGAGGTCGGGGTATCATCAGTTGAAGATTCGGGATTCTGATATTCCGAAAACGGCTTTCAGGACCAGATACGGTCATTATGAGTTTTTGGTTATGTCATTTGGGCTGACCAATGCCCCAGCAGCGTTCATGCAATTGATGAACAGCGTATTTCAGCCCTATCTTGATACTTTCGTTATTGTATTCATTGATGACATCCTGGTTTATTCTCGTAGCCAGGAAGAGCATGCTCAACACTTGAAAATCGTGTTGCAGAGATTAAGGGAGGATAATCTTTATGCAAAATTCTCCAAGTGTGAGTTTTGTCTTGGTTCAGTAGCTTTCTTTGGGCACGTGGTGTCTAGTGAGGGTATTCAGGTTGATCCGAAG